>MU183960.1:59520-119821 GCA_016904865.1 Pissodes strobi
AAGGTGAAGGCACTCACTGAAGAAGAGATGGTACATCTGGCTTTTTTAGTGACTCTGAGGACTAACCTTTTCAGGATTCGGGTAGTGGGTGGAGTGGTGAAAGCGAGATAGCGGAAGAATTGGTACCAGATGATACTATGGAATTAGAAGAGGAAGTTGATTTGGAGCAACCGGTGGAACCGAGGCAAATGGCGACTGATTGTAATTGAGTAGAGCAACCTTCGGAACTGAAAAAGATTCCTTTTACTGGTCAACAAGGCCTGAAAGTAAATACACCCGGAGAAGGCCGACCATAGCAGATGATACATTTTTTGATTTGTTTGTGAATCAGACCAATATATATGCCGAATCGGTATTCATAAATGATCCCAATCCCAGGCCACACTCAAGAATATCCCGCTGGAAACTAGTAGATAAAGCAGAAATGCTCCGATTTACCGGAATTCTTTTACACATGGGTATTATACAAGTACCAAGACTTCGCGATTACTGGAGAACAGATCGCCTCTATAATCTGCCTTTTAGACACCACACGAGCAGAAATAGGTTCCTCCTGTTATTACGCTGTTTACATTTTTCTCTCAATCCTCAAGAAGGCGAGCCGCGTCCTAATGACAGACTGTTCAAGGTACGCCCATTAGTAGATTTTTTCAACAATAAAATGTTGGATATTTACACTCCACAAAAAGAGCTTGCTATCGATGAGTCTATGCTTCTGTGGAGAGGAAGGCTCCTATTCCGCCAATACATAAAGAATAAAAAGCATAAATACGGCATTAAATTCTATTTACTTACCGAAAGTACAGGTAGCGTTATGAAAATGCAAATTTACGCCGGCGCAGCTGATGATATGAGAGATCAAGGACATGCTGCTAATGTTGTCCTTCATCTTGTCAATAGCTACTTGGATCAGGGGTATAGCCTATATATGGACAATTATTATAATTCAGTCAGTCTTGCTAGACAACTTATAGAAAGAAATACATTTTGCACGGGCACTTTACGTAGTGGAAGAAAAGGGAGTCCAACTGATGTTGCAAAAGCAAAATTGGGAGCTGGTGAGTCTATCCAAAGATATGCCGCAAATGTTTGTGTGGGAAAGTGAAGGGACAAAAGAGACGTCCTCTATATTTCAACGGAACATGAAAATATTTTCACAGAAGTGACTTCTAGGTCTGGAAGAGAGATATAACAAAAACCACTACCCATTGCAGAATACAACAAATACATGTCTGGCATTGATCTACAAGATCAAATGCTCTCGTATTATCCATCAAACAGGAAGTGGTACAAGAAGGTTGAAATTCATGTAATTGAAATTATGTTATATAATTCATACATGCTATATAACAAATATTCAAAACCTATGATGTCATTCCTTGATTTTCGACATTCTGTGATCGAATCCTTATTACCACAACCAGAGATGGAAGTCCCTCAAAACATTCCGGCTCAACATATTCCAGCCAAACTAAAGACAGCTGAAAGTGGACGAAAACTTAGGAAGAGATGTCGTATCTGCTTTGAACACGGCGTTCGGAAGGATTCAATGTATTACTGTCCAAAGTGTTCGGGTGATCCAGGACTGTGTCTTGAGCCATGTTTTGAACAGTTTCATAGGAATAAGTAGTGCAGAATGTCGTAATTTAGGATACGCTTTTATACGGCAATTTTCTTTTGTTTTTTTTTTAGTTACCTTCTTTGTAGGAAAAATGTATTTTATTCTTTGAGTATGTTTGGTTTTTATTTCTTATTTCGTTTATCATGTGTTATGTTTTAGTTGATTTTTATCTGTTACTTGATATTTTTTGTACTGTATAGAATATTCATTTTGTTTGAGATTTAGAAATAAATAAACCAATATATACATATTTATAACTTGACGACAGGTGTGCGT
Organism: Pissodes strobi; assembly: GCA_016904865.1. Classification (NCBI taxonomy): domain Eukaryota; kingdom Metazoa; phylum Arthropoda; class Insecta; order Coleoptera; family Curculionidae; genus Pissodes; species Pissodes strobi. The sequence continues at coordinate 61,418 of MU183960.1, forward strand.
CAGTGGGCACCAAAGACCAAATATTGTTGCTGAGTGCCCGTGACGCAGCATATGCGTCATTGTTTTATTGGTGAAAAATTTGCTAGTTGGGACTGGTGGAAAAACACCTCAGGTTGATGGGGATCCAACGTGTTAAAAAATAGCGCAATTCATAAAAGAAAACCAACATGACTTCACTTCCGGTTATACCGGCAGTGAGGTTAGGACTCGAAAGTAAAACAAAATGTAATTTATATAACGTCTGTTTTACCTCACCAAATTACAGATCGATATTTAAAAACACAAAATATGGAAAAGGTGTATACATTAATTAGTGGTCACCGGGTATATCAGGTTGCCACAGTTTTCTAGAAAATTTCATACATATCTTAATAATTATTTAGCGGCAATTAGGAATATTGTAATTATTAAGTCCACTGACGGTGATGGGTTGGGATTACCCTTAACACGTTGACTGCCATAATGTAAAGAGAAAAATTGGTCTAGAGGGCCAATTTTATATTTACTGATTTTTTGCTATAAAAGCATGTTTTATTTAGACTAGACCAGATACGATTAAAAAAAATATTTAATTTTTACATTTCTTTATATCGCACTACATTTGTGCCATGAAACCTCAGGCTACTATTTCTTCACACAGGGCTTTGTGGCACAAATATTGTGCCATGGGAATAATAGTGATTAGCTAACTAAAATGTAAAACTGGCAACATACCAAATGCTTATTAATGGATCAAACGACTTACCTGAAGGAAGTTCGATCTAAATTATGTGAGCATCCCTGTTCCACAAAATAAGATAACCAAGTAGTATATCCTTAGCGTCTCACGCAGGCCACATTCTTCAGCGTCTAAAAAATAGAAATTATGCCCATCGCCTTGCTTCTCCACATCCCGAACTCGTCATTATATCCATTGTGGAGAACGGAAAAATTGCCAGTACAGAAAAAAGGTAGTAATGTTATGAGGCGGGAGGGGCTTATTTTGTGGAACAGGGATGCTTAGGTAAATTGGATCGAACTTCCTTAAGGTAAGTCGTTTGATCCATTAATTATGTTTCGCATCCCTGTTCCACAAAATAAGATAACCAGGTAGCTGTTCAGAGTGAGAAATCTGGCATTTTTTAAAGATGTATCTGATGATTATGTTTCCTTTTCTATATGCGTCTCTATCACTTTGTAAACCGAATATCCAGTTTAAAATTATTAATTACACACAATGTGGCACTTATTATTAAATTTATTGAAACCCTTAGTGTCAATAATGCTACAATATTCGTAAAGTCTTGGAGATTCAACAAAATTAAACCTAAACAAAAAATAGAAACAAATTAACGTAAAATATATTTTAAGGTAACGTGTACCAATTTTTAGTAAGAGTTTAATAATTTTAATTTCAAGCATTTGAAGTATTGTGTTTTATTAAACTTTCTGCAAAACATCTTGAGGCAACCGGTCTGTTATGAAAAGCGTTAAAAATATGTGACTTCTCTGTCCATCCTGCGGTTTTCCGTATTATTTCTACATCTACTCCAGCTCTTAAAGCAGCTGAAGTTGATGCATGTCTAGTACTATGACTGCTAAACTTGATAGTATCTATACCCGCCGTTTTCAGCGTCGTTTTTATCCAGCGGGATATAGTTTGTGTGGAGGCAGGATTGACAGGCTTTTTGTAAGTTAAAATTAAGGACTTATTGGCTTCCAATGTCCTGTATTTGTTTGTAGCTTCTATGATGGTTTTTTGGGACCCGACGTTTTAAAAATATCGTTAACTGATATCTCTATTCTGTCTTCAAAAACTGAAATGTCATTTAAGTAGATATTTGTCCACGTCTAACTTTTTGTGCTGTTGTTAAGACAAGAAGAATGAAGAGTTTTTGTGACAACTGAGCCCCGCTGATCTTTTCTAAAGAATACCATTGTTCAATTAGATTTAATACTGAAGAAGGGTCCCAAATGTGACTGTATTTTGGAAATGTTGGATTTTTTCTGAAGAACCCTTGCAAAAATCGTTTAATTAGTAGTTTTTCTGTATCCGAAATGGTTATTATTAGAGATAAAGCAGATCTGTGTGCATTAAGCGTATTGTATTTAGCCGCATTGTTTTCTAATATATTACTAAGAAATTCGAGAATGGAGTTTCTTGGTAGGTTGTATGCAGAGTATCTGTGTTCGCAGAAATTCCACCATTTTAAAAATGTCGAATTATATTGATTTAAGGTCCCTTTTCGAAGAAAAGCCTCCCGGATAATTTCCCTACCACCAGGGTAAGCTTCGACCAAAGTGGGTGAGGGTCCCTAAAAGGAGAAATTAAGAGTGATTTGTCAGGAGGAAATACCATAGGGTCCTCTACTAATAATTGGGTAAATAAAGGATACCAAGGTTGACCTTGCCATAACGGCACCACAAGCAAACCAGTAGCATTATCATTAATTATTTTATTAAGAACTTTTGGGATCAATGCGAATGGTGGGAATGCATAAAATAAGTTTTCCCAAGATGTAGTAAACGCATCTACACCAATACTTTCTGAATCTTTCTTCCACGAATTGTACTTTTTGCATTTTATATTGCTATGGCTAGCAAACAAGTCTATATTGGGAGTACCAAAAACCATACATATTTTCGCATATGCTTTATGATTTAAGAAATATTCGGTATCGACGTTAGAGATTCTCAATTCGCGATTATATTATGTTTGGTATTTATGTAAGAAGCAAATACTCAATTATTTTTATTTTCGCATCAGTGCCAAATTGAGTTAGAAATATCATTGAGTTTTTTAAAACGAGTTCCCTCCATTCTATTAATATAGGCTACTGCAGTTGTATTGTCTGTTCTAAGTAATATGTTAATGCTTTGAGAATTTTTTGCAAACGATTTCATTGCTTATATGCTGCTTTTAGTTCCAAATAATTTATATGTTCCTCTGTTTCATTATTATTCCAAAAACCATGAATTGCTTCTTTATTTTTAATAGCCCCCCAACCTGATTACGAAGCATCTATATTTCCATGTGAAATTCTGGGGTTTTAAATTGCTTTTTCTACGACTGCCCTGAAAATAGACAAAAACGCACTAACAACTGCTCTTGAAAACTGGACATTTCACACGCTTATTCGGGTATTTAGATTAAAGGGCTTCGTCTCCGTTTTAGAGGCTCGCCCTCAGAGGTCCCATTTTCAGATCTCTAAAAAAGGGGGCCCAAATTTTAGGGCTCCACCCCCCAGGAGCCCCTTTTTGTAAAACTGTAGAAAATGGGACTCTCATACCAGGGGCCCCCTTTTAAGGCTTGGGACCCAATTTTAGGGCTTCGTCCAGGGGGGCTCCATTCCTAAATCTGTAAAAAATAGGACTCCCGTAATATAGGCCCCATTCTGGGGTTTCGCCCCTCTGGGGCCTCATTTAGGGCTTCGCCCTTGGGGCCCCCTTTTCAAAATATTTGGAAAATAGGGACCCTACACCGGTGGCCCCATTTTAGAGCTCGTCCCCCAGGTTATAGCTTAGCGAGGATCTCTTACTCACGTAGCTTCTTTCATTAGGAATAACATTTTCTGATAAATCAATAATAAAAAAGTGTCCCATATAACATGTAATTTTCTACCACACTCCCAGTGGAGCACACTGCATGTAGCAGTCGTAGAAAAAGTATAGTGTTCTACACGTGCTGAAAAGACTTTTCACACTCATGAGACTTTATGACACTTGCCTACGGCTCGTGTCACCAAACTGTCTCATTCGTGTGAAAAGTCTTATTTTCATCACTTGTTGCACAATATACTATTCACACTTCTTGATATTATTTAACCACCAGTCTATTTCTGTTTTTATACTTTGGTTTAAGGTTATTATTTTATTGTAATTATTTTTGTTACTTTGCACCGCCTTCCCTAGAAAATAACTGGATACAAATTGGCCCTTTTTTGCCTTACATATTTGGCCCGCGCCAAGATGTTTCAATTTTTTGATGACTTTAAGGTAAATAGAGAATTCTAGATCAGTATAAACTTTCTGTTTACCTTTTTGATTTTGAATTGGTTTGCACACGAACGGGATTTTATATCATTTTACGTGTTGAAGGATATTGCGGTCAGAAGTGACAATTTCCCACATATGGAGAAATTATTTTAACCTTCCACTCAACTTAGTGCACCTTACCTCTAATTTCTCTGTTGCTGGCGACATGTCTTCACCCTGTCCCCCCTTTGTTTCCACTTTTTTGCTAACTGGAACCTGCTCGGATATCCCACATTCCAGTTCCACGCTGGTTTCTTCTTGACTTTTATTTGTGGGCGCTTGAAGTTTAAATTACGTCGTTCTGGCACGGTTTCTTTTTTCTTTAACTCCTGTCCGGCTTTCTTTAATTCTTTTGCGTTTTTGCACCTCATGGTAAGATCTTTGCCAATCAAATTTTTGTCTATTGGTGCGTTCTCTAATGTCTCTTTCATATTCTGATCCAAACTTGGTAATATCGAGTACCTTCTATGTCTGGAAATTTTGTTTTGTACGTTGCATAAGATTTTGCACGCATCTGCCAAGGTTTTTATTACTTTTTCGTGCGGCAATATTTCTTTTTTATGCAGATGGCTATTTATTGGTCCTGAAAGCGCACATAATGCTATTCCTACCTGGTGCTGGATGTTTTGTAGGCACGCATCCGTTTTCTTTGTAGCTTGACTTAAGGTGTTTTTCAGCTCCGGGTTAAGCTCTGGACCGTATAATAATTCAAGATTAGGTGGTTTGGAATACTCTGCCTGCATGCCATTAACTTCCTCTTTTGCTATACCCTCAATTAAATATTGTTCCCATCGTTGAGTAATCTCCTTGCGGAGAGGCATGCCTGAGCGTTCAGTTTTTTGGAGACTATCTCCAAATATGTCAACATCCGACTTTTCCACTATCGAGGGTGTTGGGCTCTCTCTAGTTAAAATGTCATATTGTGTTGGAGTTTGGAAAATTGGGGTGGAGCATCGACTGGAGATTGTGCTGCATATTGAGCTGCTTTCATCGGAGCTTGAGTCTGAGCTATCACTTTGACTCTTACCTGTAAAATATGTCTGTTTCAATCTCGTTGAAAAGACTTTGAATCTGAAAATTATAAATGTCGAGAGAACAAAAATCAAAACCACTCATCACAATAATAATTATATTATTGTGCATTTATATCGCTGTTTGATATAAGTGTACTTCGTTTAAAACGCCCGTATTTAAAATTGCGGCACATATAGTAGCATAACAATTATGTAGCATTTTAAATTGCCGCACATCTGGTTGCATAACAATTCTGTTCTAATTGCTGCACATGTAGTAGCATAACAATTCTTTTAATATTTTGAGTTGCTGCACATATAGTAGCATAACAATTATGTAGCATTTTAAATTGCCGCACATGTGGTTGCATAACAATTCTGTTAGAATTGCTGCACATGTAGTAGCATAACAATTCTTTTAATATTTTGAATTGCTGCACATATAGTAGCATAACAATTTTGTAGTATTTTTGTTTTTTCCCTTACACATTACACTTAGATCAAAATACAGAATAGAAAATAAAAACAATATGCTTACGATTATGTTTTTCTTCTATTAGATCATGTAACCGTTTTAATTTGATCCTCAATTTTTTGTAGTTCTTTTCACTCACACAAGTATCACTACGCTTTCTTTTTGGTCCCTTTCTACGCGGGATTTTTCAGACGTACCAGTGAATTCGACTTTCGTACAACCACGCAACGAGATCGATAACGTGACCTATCGGTACGACACAAATGGATATAATGACGGGTTCAGGATGTGGAGAGGCAAGGCGAGTGGAGAGGCAAGGCGAGGGGCGTAATTTCTATTTTTTAGACGCTGAGGAATGTGGCCTGCGTAAGACGCTAAGGATATACTACTTCGTTATCTTATTTTGTGGAACAGGGATGCGAAACATAATTCACGTATTGCTTACATTTCGTGGAAGCGTTGCATTCTCGCGTCGTCGGCCGGTTGGCGAATGAATACGTTATTTCTTTGATGTACTGAAAAGGTTGCGCATGTGTTTATGTTAGTCTTTTCTGGGTTTATTGTAAGTGGTAAACATTAGTAGTATTCGGGCAAATAGAATAAGAAAACTGAAAGAATGGGTGAATATGAAAGAAATGAAGAGCGTCTCCAAAAGTTATGGGATGAGATGATGTCAGATGAAGAGCAAGAGCCATTTGAGAATAGCTCCTCAGATTATGAGCCTTCTTCAGATGACGGTGATTACAGCAGCGATAATAGCATATATTCTTCACTGCCCGCAAAGAAAAAGCAAATATTGCGGCTGTTGTGTAAGGAAACATCAAACTCTTTAGAAAATCCGATGCCATCTACATCTGCAGGTAAAACAACAAATTCGTTTGATCTAAACTGCCGTTCATAACTTTCGAACATTCAAAATTCGTGGTCCGATTTTAACAATCAATATCTTAACTAATAATTGATGGAATTAAATGCTGTTTTCGAAATAATAAAGCCCAATGCTTTACAAAGCAGCTGACTTGTACTAAATACCTAAAAAGTTCCATATGCAAATTATACAGGGTTATTAGCAATTGCCTCACAAAATTCAAAATATTCCCATCTCTACCAAATATGCAGAAGTCATTTTTTTATCGGTTTGATGATAACACAGTAGTCATTGGCTCCATACCTCGGGACGTTTTCGAGATTTTTCATTTATCGATAGCGTTTAAGTTATTTTTTCTCAAAATTAGGCTATTATAATGTACAGAGTAAATCATGTTATCCATTTCATAAAAAGTGATCGGCGCCGGCGTTTCAATGGAAACTAACCAGTTAAAAACTATGACAACTACGTCAAAATGTTACAACGTAAAATCAAACTGACAGTAATTGACAACAAAATGCCGAAATTAAGTGAACGAGAATTACAAAACGCAATTCGCTTAGTTCTTGGTGGCAGATGTCAACTTTACTCCGTGAGTCGCCATACCATTTCTAGGGCTCTTCAAAGGTACAGAGAGCATGGCGCTCCAAATTACCGTCCTAGAGGAGGAAGACCCAGAAAATTAAATTAACGCGACGACAAGAACATTATGTGGTTTTAAAGGCACGTCGGCGTCGCTTTAGAACTCACAACTCTTCAAGGATTAGAAATGCACTCCATGCCGCCACAGGCGCCCAAGTGTCAAATTTGACGATAAGAAGAAGGCTTCAAGAAAACAATTTAAGGTATTTCCATTTTTTAATAATTATTATTGCTAAACACTTTGGGAAAATATCACCAAATTGAGTATCTCTAAAAATTTGTCTGAATGGCTAAAAATTATTATAATGTTTTGTTTATAGACCGAGACGTAGAGCAAAATGTCAATTATTAAGACCCAGACAACGGGCTGCTCGCCGAATATGGGCACAAGATCATTTAAATTGGGAAATAAATGAATGGCGGCGATGCATGTTTGCCGATGAAACAAGAATTAATTTGTACCGTTCCGACGGTAGAATTTTGGTTTGGAGGGAGTCGAACGAGAGATACTTAGAAGAAAATATGGCAGCTCAAGAGCCATTTGGAGGAGGGGGAGTAACAATGTTACTAACGAGACAATAACAGCAGTTTTGAATAGGGATTCCCTTTGCGCAAAACTTCGGACATGATTTTATACTGGTTGACGACAATGCAAGGCCGCAGCATCGGGCTGAAATTGTCAACGAAGTTTTGAACGCCAACGGGTAGCAAAATTTGTTTCAGTTTTATTTTATTCACTCAGAAAAATTATGCGTTTTAAAATGCACAACAAATCACGGTAAAATAATTAACTTAGTCCACATAATTCAATTAATTAAAACAATTTGTTTCAAAAACGTTTGCTAATAATATTATATTAGTTTATGTACTTATTAAAAATTTAATCATTTAAAATAAAATTAATTTTCTTTCTCGGATATCTAATATTAATTTCTTTTAAATGAATTATTAGTCTATATGTTTTAAAAGGATCACATTTAAAATAAGACACCATTGCCTTATTATATAAAGACGTTTAAAGGTGCGCGTCCACTTGTTCGTACCGGACGAATCGGCCGCACCTTACGCATCCCATTATTTAATTCTTTTCCATGGTTTAAATATACAAGCGTCCACTAACCCACAACCGCCGCGTCGAACTGCCGGAATGCGGCTACGTATTTTCGAAAAAGAATTCAAAGTCGGGTCGGTCGGTGCGTGCGGCTGACGTAATCAGTAAATACGTACAAATGGACGCATTTTACGGGCGGATTTTGAGGAATCGTTTAATATCGTGTGGCGTTCGGTTTGCTTCGATTGTACAGCTCAATTGTTGTGGTTATTAACTTAGACTAGTAACTAGTTCTTTTAGAGGTTTACAGAATTATATACACACGTGTCATATGTATGTTGTGAAATTTATAAACATTAAAAAAGGATGTTGCAAAACTAATTGTTTTAGTACAGCAATATGAGAAGTTGTATAACGCGAAATAGCAACTATAGTAACCAACAGAGGCGAAAGAATATTTGACATAAAATAGGAAACTTAATGAAACAAAATAATAAGTAACTATTTATATTATAGTATAAGTATAGCAGTTATGTTTGATTTAATTTTAAATTGCAGTAGACAGTTTTTTACGTGAATATACGCCCTTCGTGTACTTTTTTCAGTTGCCAAGAAATATAGCCAACTTCTGAATTAAAATATATTTTAAATTGGTCCCTGATCTCAAGTGCTTTAGTTGCAGCATTTCCTTCAATTCCTTGTAGGTTGGTAATACCTCTCATTCACGCAATAAACACAAATTTACTGACTCCGAATCTGAACTCTCGCACTATGCGCCAACATGCGTCAACATGAAACTGTTCACAACAATCCACTCACGTGCACGGCTAGGTGCGCAGCAGACGAGCGGCTAAAATGCAAGTTACGTTCCATGATTTAATTGGTCGGAGCGGCGAAATACCAAGTTGCGATCCATAATTTTGGGAATTTTGAGGTATGGCTTGGGTTAGCACTTGGTTAGTTTCCTTCTCTTGAGCCCCGGAGCGGGCGAAGCGAGCGGAGGGCCATGCAAAGCCATAATAATACCCCGGCTGACGGATCGCAACTTGTTATTTAGCCTCTCGTCGCAGCAGCCCCATCTCGACACGGGATTTCAGGCGGAGTAGTTTTGCTATTCTCTTTATATGCTATGCTAATTACCTAATTAATACAACAAGAATGTTCATATTTTTATTATCATAATAAATATGTATGTAGGTATCTTAGACGGGTTTTGTAATGCAGGTGATGCTTGCCGAGAAATATGGTCTTGAATTCGCGACAACTACAAAAAAGCATTGCGACTACGTGTCACGAAAAGTGGACAAGGAGTTTCAAATTTAAATACACCGAAATTTGATGAGGAACTAAAATTTCTACAGCCGTATATAAATGATGAAGAAAACAGATCTTCAAATATTTCTTCCTCACAGAGTGTTATAGAGAGTAACGAAGATTCAGAAGGTGAGGATTCAGAAAATCATGAACAATTATTGAATTTCAGTTCCCTTGATAACAGCAAGGTCACACCATCATCTACAAATAATAAAATACACGAAACGAAAACCCTAATGCCGCATATGTGCTGCAATACTATTTGGATTCTAAAAAAGGACCTTTGACACCAGAAGAAGATATTATTACAAGTATTTTTTTATCAATGGCAACTATAGTTAAAACGTTCCCTATAATCGATCAGGTTGAAATTAAAAAAAAGTTTTCCAGTTGGTTAATGATGTGGAATCTCGTATTGCAATGTCAATGTCTTCACAAAGCCCTTTGCCATTGCCAAATAGACAATCTTCTCAATCCACTTACGTGCCATCGCAACAGATCCCCCGATCAAATGTGTATAGCAGCACTCTGCAACTTCAAAAAACTGAATATTTTCAGAACAACCGCAAAGTTTCGTTATATTGCAACCTTTGCAAATTATACCAGCAAATCGTTGAATACAATTTCGATGATAGCTCGAGCATCAAAACGGACGCAGAGTCTTACAGACCTATATAAAAATTATGTTTTTCTTATTAATATGACATTGCAACATGAGGTAGAAAATAAAGATAAAAATTGCCATGGGTTCTACTGGTTGTCTAAATTGTGTATAGTTCCTCTGCAACATTGGCCGGATTATAATAATATGTAGAAACGACATAAATTTTGCGTAGCCCATTCTAAAATAGGCAAAACACTTTTCATCATCATCTACTAAGTCAGGGAACAATGTGTGAAATTCGCCATATTGTTTTCGTTTTCTACATATATTATGCACCCAGAATCTATGACGCCGTCTGTCGTCTGCATTTAGTTCGTGCTTTTTCTTCTTCAGAGGAACTCATTGTTCTACCAATAAATAAAAATTACTAATCTAGACAGTCACCCAGTCAGTCGAGCCAATGCGATCCGATGCGGGTAAGTGGACGAATTCATTACAAAAATCCGATTCGATTCATGCGGCCGATTCGTCCGGTACGAACAAGTGGACGCGCACCTTTACTCGTCTATTTATTTGAATAAGACGTCCTTATAAAACAATTTCAACATTTTTATTTCGAGCAGGAAAAGATATTATTTCTATAAGATTCGCTAACATTTTAAAGACACTACGGCCGAATTTCGTCACGGGATTGTTATTCTCCAATAGAAAGTTATGCATTCGAGGTCGAAATCAAAAGACCGCGGTTGGCACGATTTCGGCTTTTCATACATCAAACAACAGAAGAGAAAAAATCCCGGAGGCCGACTATATAACAAATACATCAATTCCACTACAAAGATAAGAAAAATAGAAAGCTCATCGCACCTAGCATCTTCTGCTGAATGTCCCAAAATATCGGACAATCAAGAGTTTGATGCAGATATTTTAAACTCTATAAAAACATCTCTCCAAAGGGATTTCACAAACTGGACGGAAGTAAAGGATAGATGGGAAAAAAGTTTTGTCCTACGACATTGGCGGGATCTGAAAAATTGTGGCCATGCAAATATCATTAATTGTGGCCTTTATATTTGCATGCGCGTTCAAAGGACATAGTAAGTTTCTTGGTATTATAATATCACTTGTTTTATATGCTTATACCTATCAATAATTCCAGATCGATATTGATTTTCGCTTGTTATATCCTGGAAAAGAGATTTTGCTATACAGTAAATGGGAGTTATTTAAGAAGAAGCTAAAAACGTTCTATACAACAAGTATAAATGATAAATCTTGCAAACAATTGTTTTTATCTTTAAATGACAAAACTGAAACAAGTAAGTATTTCCTAATATTATATTAATACCAATTTCTAGTACCTATGCCATAATAGATATGCATGTTCATGCAGACATATACTACACTATAAACAAGTTTTAGCCAATAAAAATTGATATTGTTGATAATTCTCTATTCACATCTGATTGGCCGAAATTTGTTCGAACATGTTCATAGCCTGATAATTAAATAAACCTGATTTAAACATGATTCAAGCTTGTATTACAGTTGTTGGCCCTAAAACTCAATTAATATGTTTTCTCCTAAATATCACTCACATTTTCCAAACAGACATACACATTTTAGTAAAAGATTAATTGAAATATATTAATAATTTGAGTAATGCTTTATGATGTTTTGAAAGAAATTAAACACAATGTTCTATAATTTTTTATATTATTTTTCAAATTTAATTTTTTAGATGCCGAAGATTATATCTTGGCCACACTACTCAACTCGGTAATTCTGCCTACTAGTCGGTTTTTTATTGGAAAAGATAACAGCAAGAGAAGAGTCACCATAAAAGATGCACAGGAAAGTTTTACCTTAAGGATTCCAACAATTAATGACTTTGAGCACAGTTTGGAAGAACTAAGGGCCAAGCATTACAATAAAGGTACAACATTGCAGCCTCTTATTGTAGTTGTAGGGGTTACAGTGCGGACCAGCTAACAAATTATTTTGTATATTTTGATAAATGTTGCCAACATCACGATTCCTACTTGTCGTGTCTAGATACTTGTTTTAAATTATTTCATGTTCTATGTCTAGAATATCCGCAAGCCTCTTATGGGACATGGTACTTTATACAAAAATACATTTTTGAAATCGAAACAGAATATGATAAACTCTTATCCAGTGTATCATCTCTTGTTGCATATCTTAATTCACAATAGTATATTATGTATTTAAAAACATTTTTATAAAAATATTTATGATGTTTATTTGCTATAAATGTGCAATGCAGTTTAAAATACTCGAAGATTTGGTGAAACACTTGAAATACAGTCATTTTGTTACTTCTTCTGACACATTACAGTGTAAACAGAATGGCTGTAACCAACTGTTTTCTTCATTCAAAGCATATAAAGTTCATATTCAAAAAGTTTATAAATCTACCGATACCGAAATAGTCATGGAAACTGTTCAACCTAACATTGATTATGATAATTGTAAAAATGATTTGGCTATTTTAAGTAGTAACGAAAATTCTTATGATCATACTGAGCAAACGCCACCACTTTTTGATTTATTAAAATCGTTAAATGATATGAAAGAAAAAGCTCTCCATTTCTCCCTTCATTTACATGCCGAGGACAACATGACGAGGAATGATGTGTTCTCCATCCAAAACCAGGTCACTACTTTGTGTTCCTCTATTAAAAACGTCTTACATAATTGTCTCGCACATAATGTGATTGGTGGGACGTTACAAGAAGACGTTATTGCCATATTAAAATTTTGCGAAAATCCATTCGCAGACATTTCCACAGAACACCGTTTTTTAAAACATTTAAAGGAATTGCATTTATATCAAGATCCACAGCGTCATGAATTAAGCAATCATGTAACAACAAGAGTCCTAAAAGGAAATCCAACGTTAGTAGGGAAGTCGTTTTCTGCTTAATTTATGCGTTTACGTTTTCAGTTAAAAACATTTCTTGAAAGTCCTGGGATTTTAACTTTAACCCTAAAAAATACAGAAACCTTAATGCTGGAAAATAAACTATCCAATTTTATAAACGGAGAATCCTATGCAAATAAAATTAAATCGTTTACTGGCAAAACAGTCATACCCATATTTCTATACTTTGACGATTATGGTATAAATAATCCACTAGGAAGTCATTCTACATCAATTTTGGCAGGATATTACAGTTTTCCTACTGTTCCTCAGTATTTACTACCCCGATTGCAATTTATATTTAATTGTGCTTTTATAAAAACTAATGATTACAAACAATTTGGAAATGACGTGTCTTTTCATCATATGATTGAGGAACTCACATTTCTAGAAAAAGAGGATATCCTTATTAATACAGCTGACCAGAGTATTAAAGTTTACTTTGTCTTGGGAGCAGTTCTCGGTGACAATTTGGGCCTCAATACAATTATGGGTTTTACATAGTCTTTTAATTCGAACAGCTTCTGTAGGGTATGTAATCGAACAAAATTAGAAACAAAAAGGGACTGCGTACAATTTGATGACTCTCTTAGAAATGAAAAAAAAACTATGACTTAGACTTAAAAAAAGTAGTATTTGAAATAACAGAGTTACGGGAAAACTGTACTTTTAACAGAATACCCTCATTCATTCATGTTCTCGAAAATTTTGTATTTGACGTTATGCACGACCTTTTTAAAGGTGTCTGTCATTATGACATTTGCAATATCTTGTTATCATTAATAAAAGAAAATGTTATTTCTATAGAGATTCTTAATAGCCGCAAAAATCTTTTTTCTCCGATTGACAGCAAATATTAATTTTGCAGACCCATATCAATCAGCAAAGTATTACTTTTTCTGTCCAGGCAGCAAAGTAAGTACTTTGCTGCCTAGGCAGCAAAGTGATTAGTCTCCATGGGAATAAAACGTCTGACATAAGTTGTCAAACTATAATTATTATGGACATATACATTTCCATAGCAACCAACCGTTCCAACAATTGCGATTTCTATCAAATTTTGTCTTAATTTATTACTACAGGAAAAATAAAAAGATTGTGGGAATTGTAATAATTTGCAAATATACAATATACATATATCATTATAAACAATCGAAGAAAAAATTATATGTTCAACTCGGCAGCAAAGTAGATTGACTGCCTTAGCTGAATTCCTAGCCTCGCTACGCTCGGCTATGAACTATCAGCCGCGGCAGTCAATCTACTACTTTGCTGCCTAGTAAAACAAATAACTATTTCAATATGGTGAAACTGAAGTTGGTTATATTTCTACCTCCAATATAGATGATAATCATTTAAAGTCAAATAAATTAAAATGTCTGCTAGCGAAACTTGGACATTCGTTCACTTTCTTCCATTAATGTTGGGTGATTTGGTACCCAAAACGAATAAATCTTGGAAATTGTTGTGTTTACTTTTGGAAATGTTGGACAAGATCTTGTTGCCTCAATTTAATGCGGAAGAATTCTGTTAAAAGCGCACTTACAGCTCTTATTCGCCAACATAATAATTCATATATAAAATTATATGGAGACCTAAAACAAAATCACCATTTTCTAGTGCACTACCCAACATTCATTCGTAAATGTGGGCAACAGAAATAGTTATGGAGTTTTAGGTTTGAAGCAAAGTATCAAAGTTCGAAGGTGTATTCTACAAATACGTCTTCAAGAATTAATATCCCTTACACACTCTCTATCAAGGCTGGATTAAAATATGCTAAATCTCTTATTGACCTTAAGTCCGGATGTGGTCCTGAATTTACTTTAGAAAAACAATATTCATCAAATTTGCAGCATATACAGTTTTCATGCACTTTAACTGATATCCAAAAATTGCAGTTACGGCATGCTATTGTTTCTGAGTCAGGAACATACCGTGGTACAAAAACAAGGCTAACTTGTATCTGACAGCCGTTGAACATCATCGAGTAAAACTTTTCAAAATAGTAAATCTTATTGAACTATGCGCAAAATCACTGTATATTTTGGCAAGTGAAACTGAGTTAAAATATTTTGACTATCATTTTCAATCATTTCAAGTTGGAAGATATCTAAATACCTTACATATAAAGCCTGTAGAGTATTTTACTTCGCCACCATTGCACCTTTACACCTCAAATAATGGCAAAGTATATTTATGAAATAAGTTCTTGTAAATATTTACTTCATACTTGTACCATTTCTTTCTGTAATTGAAATGACAAACACTTTCAAAAGAGTTTCTAATTTTCTTAAATATTTTTTGATAATTCTATACCATTAAGTTTCAGCTCGTCTAGAAACATTATAACTGTGTTCTATGTTCTTGATAAGATTATTTTTTTTTATCATTGCAAACATAATGAAATGGTACAACTTGAAAATGTACTAACTACCAATATTATTATTATTTATTTTTTTTATGACAGTGGCACACACACTAAAGGGAGATCCTATGGCGTTCGACGAGCGGTGCATGTGCGAAGATGTTGATTGACACGGTTCTTGAATATTTGTCGGTTGTAATTAGTGGGAAACAGATGTCCTGGAAGTGAGTTCCACAGTGACGCAGTGCGTCAGACAAAGGAGTTCTGGTAAAGCGATGTTCTAGATGTTTCTAGTTGTACGACGAACTAGTGCGCTCTTGCCGTCTGTCGGGACTGTCTGACAGGAGTTGCCAGGGGCGGGATTATGCGGGCCAAATCCTGGGAACATCTGCCGTGAAAGTATCTGTAAAACAGAGACATCTCAGCCACATGTCTGCGATGTTCCAGACTATCCAGATTCCGGGTCAACTCCGGATCGCCGATGAGACGCACAGCCCTCTTCTGAATGGAATCCAGCAGCTTTAGGGTATGCTTTGGTGCGGCACCCCAGATATGTGAGCAATATTCTAAGCACGATCTTATTTGCGCTTTGTACAGCAAGAGCAACTGCTGCGGTGTATAGAGTTTTTTGTTGCGAAATAGCGCACCAAGCTTCTGGGAGGCGATTTTGCGATGTTAGCAACATGGTCATGCCATGACATATTGCTGTTGACCGAGACACCCAGCAGCCCGATTGACGAGGATGAAGGAATGGTCGATCCTGCCATAATGATGTCAGGGCCCGCTGTATTGACCCTCTTAGTAAACATTGCTGCTTGGGTCTTTGCTGCATTGAACTGGACCAAATTTCGGTCGCCCCAAGTTTGAACTTTTTCCAGGTCTTGATTAATTGCTGTAATCTGCTCCTTTCTGCGGTGATGAGTATCAGTCGCTGGTAAGGGTTTTTCTGACCTAAAGTGGGAGACAAGGGTACTGTCATCTGCAAAACTGTAAACAGGATTATTCGTTTCGATCAGCAGGTCATTAATATAGATGAGGAACAGAGTTGGTGAAAGTATTGCGCCCTGAGGCACGCCCGCGTTGATGGTGAATGTGTCCGAGATGTGTCCATCGACTGCAACGGGTAGGGATCGGCTCTTAAGGAAACTGGCCAGCCAGCTGCAGAAAGAGGCGGGCAGTCCCAAGGACGGCAGTTTGTTGAGCAGTCCGTCATGCCAAACTCTGTCGAATGCCTTTGAAATATCCAACGCAATAGCTCGAGACTCTCCGTAGTTTTCAATTGCCCTACTCCATATATGAGTGATATAGGCCAATATATCTCCTGTCGATCTCTCTTTGCGAAAGCCGTATTGATTATCGCTGATTATTCTGTTGCTCTCGAGGTACTTGAGTAGTTGGTGGTTGACTACACGTTCCATGACTTTGGAGATTATTGGAAGCAAGGCAATTGGGCGTAGTTTGAGGGCGTGGTTTTCTTGCCTTTTTTCGGAACAGCTTGCACTCGAGCGACTTTCCAAGAGGATGGGTAAATCCCTTTTCTGTAAGAAAGAGAAAAAAGCCTGGAAAAAACGGGTGTTAGTTCGTTTTCGCAGTTCTTTAGCACGATGGCAGGTATTCCGTCCGGTCCTGATGCCTTTTGCGTATCTAGTTCTTTAAGGATTTTGCGAATATCACGGTGAGAAAACTTGACTTCTGCCATGGTAGTGTTGATGTTCGGTATAGTGGGGAGAGTCTTGCCTTGGGGCACGTCTAAGGTAGAGTGCGATGAAAACATTTTGGCGAGCATGTTTGCTTTTTCCTTGGCTGTAGTCGCCGTGATGCCACGTTCGTCCGTCAAAGGTGGGAGAGACGTTTTTGTAAAGTTGTTACTGACTGCCTTTGCTACCGACCAGAAAATCCTGGACCCACTGGGGCATTGCAAAAGTTTATTCCTGATCCTTTGATTGTGTTTGTCCTTAGTTTCGTCGACCACACGCTTGCACTCGTTTCTCGCTTCGATAAAAATAATTGCGATTTTCAGCGGTCTGATTTTGCTGCCAGTACTTATAGGCTTGCTGTTTCCTTCCTACAGAGCTTTCGCATCTTTTGTCAAACCAGGGCTTTCCTTTTGATGGTAACTTGATGGAACTTGGGATGTATGCTTCCATTCCTGAGGAGATTACTTGCATGATCTCTTCGCAGCAGTCTGACGGGTCGTCAGTGGCAAAGCAGACGTCGAGCCAAGGAAAATCTAGGTGGAACTGCCCTAGATCGTCCCAGTTTGCAGAATTGTAATGCCAGATTTTGCGAGGCAATTGGTGGATCCTTCTGTATGAGTGGCAATTCACAAACCGTTGTAATAAGTTTGTGGTCGGAGATACCTAATGGCGGACCAACTGTAACCTTGTACTGGTCAGGATTGGTGGTCAGAAAAAGATCCAGGAGGGCGGCGAATTCGCTCCTCTCTGAGATTCGAGTTGGTTCGTCTACAAATGCTTCAGCTTCTCTACCTTCGTTGTCGGTCTTGTTGTGATGTTTGACCCAGTTGGTGTTGTGGGCATTGAAGTCTCCTAGAACGATTATTTCTGATACTAAGGTCGTAGGTACGCTAAATATTTGTCGATAGAAAGGTTTTTTTTTTAGTTTGATAAACATATTTTTAATTTACCTTGTTATTATGTATAAATAACTTTCATTCATTGATATACCAAAGTTTAGCGATTAATGACTAGTAGATACGCCAAACGTTTGTTAATACCGTTATTTTTTCGTTTGATATCTGCTCAAACAATAATTAACGTGTTTTTTGGTTGTTAGTTTTAGAAACCAAAGGTAGGTAATCTAGTTTTTCTTTATATAAATATCATTTAACATTCTCAGACTGATGGAATGCTATATTAGTTTAACGTTATTTCTGTATAAGCAAAAGTATTGAAATAAAGTTATTTTCATAATAAATTCGAGATTTATTTCATTTATAATGTTAGTACTGATACCTTTGGATCAAAAACGGCTCAAGCTTTAAACAAAGTGAAATATTAATATATCATTAAACATTTCACTTTTATTTCTAAAGAGAAATGTATGCTTTAAATGTGCAAACAACTTAAAATATTGTTGTGTTTTTTTTTAAATAAATGGAGCGTGTTTCAAAAATAAAAGGAAAACTAAGAAAGCAAAACATTTCCGCTTCAAATCAAACGGGAGGCATTTTTATTCTAAATCCAATTTACTTTTAGATTGTTACTAACCGCCTTTAAAATATATACAATATTATTATAAAAATATTATATTTTCATTTTCATTGTGGTATATATGTCATTTCAATTCCTTAACGTTTTCTTTTCATTTCAAATACAGACACTGAGTAGTTTTAAAGAGATGAACCAATAACAATGACTACGACCACGTTTGTTTTAAAACTGCATTAAAAATCATAAGATATCTTATTACTTTAATTATAAACACTAACGAGGCTAAAACATATAGCATTTTATTAGATTCATTCACATTTTTTAAATTTTACAATGTTTTTTTCTCTGAGTGTTGTAATAAACAAAACTCATATGACGTATGGCCTTCAATAGAGCGTATTTAGAATTAAATAATTTTACAAGTAAATTTAAAAAAATTGTTCCCTGTATATACGAAAGAACCGTTAAATTTGATAACAAAAATGTAAACATGTTATCTAAATATGAGAATATAAAATAAAGGAAAAACAAAAGGAGCTGACGCATCAACTTCATGAAAACGACGACGCACCTCGTTTATTATGTGAGGTAATACAAAAATACGGCAGACCTCCTGATGGTAAACCCCAACAACTCCAGAAATATACAGAAAGTTCAATCAGGTTATTGCCAAGTCCGTGAGATAATCTTAAGTTTTAAAAACGTAGGTAAGATTTTTGGAACTTTTAAGGACTTAAGCGATTTCGGATCAATTACGGTTTTTTGGGTACTCTGTATATTAAAATATGTAAGCGCTTTCAAAAGTATACTCTTTTTTAGATAATTTAAAGAGTAACTTAAATAAGGAATGCTACAAAATCCAAATTAAGGCAAACTTTCCCATATACCGATTTTCAAGATATTTAAGCATTTTTTTTAAACGCTATCGACAAATCAAAAATCTCGAAAATGTCCCGAGGTATGGGGCCAATGACTACTGTGCTATCATCAAACCGATAAAAAAATTACTTCTGCATATTTGGGAGAGATGTGAATATTTTGAATTTTGTGAAGCAATTGCGTATAACCCCGTATAATTTGTGTTGTGTGTTGTAAAACAAGGAAATTATTCCTGTCTTGCATATATCATAATAGTTTTTGTGTTCAGGCCTGTATTTTATAATTAGTAGGCCTGTCATTCTGGTAGCGACCGGCAACCGGTTATTTACAACCAGCGTGTTGTGGTGAAATAGCCTAGGTTGTTTACTTTTAGTTTTTCGAAATAACAATAATGTCGGGTGCCTAGAAAGTGTAATCTTTTTCTTTGATAGTAATTAAAGTGTTTTAAGCTGTCTCTTGTGTGTTAAATTAAGACCCCAGCTTCCAAAAACGCAGTGGTTCAACAGGTTATGAGCCCAGACCCGCTGTAAAGTTTCAGTTTTTGTTGTGGAAGTTGGTGGGCGGTAGAAGTCTCTTTTTGGGCTGTAAAAGTGTATTACTCGAGTTGTGAGGCTTGAAGGAACCCTAAGAGGAACACAGAACAGAAACATGGCGGAGCAAGTAGGCTTGTTAAATATCGCAAGATTAAACGATGAAATAATTCCGGCCCCGCGGTTCGAGGCGCAAATAGATCCCAGTCCAAACTGGCCAAGATACGGCACCCAGGCGCTTTTAAGAAATCATAAAGCACTGCTAGCCCAACTCCCACCGAGAATTAAAGGCGAAATGGAAGATCATTCGTTGGGTGCGACAATTGGTGCTTCCATGAGAGTAAGACACCAAAAGGCAAGCAAGAAGTGGTGTTTTAAACATTGGCCAGCTAGCGAAGGGGAAGTGGATTTGACCGAGAGGGAGGATTGGCGTAGGTGTCCCAGATACGAGATTGACCTTAGGGAAATGCGCTTCATAATGCCTCGCCGACCGGAAATGTTAACGGAACAGGGGGCCGCGGGAATGATGGGAGTACCTTTCTTTTTAGCAAGGAGACTGGGAGGTACCGCAAATTTATGCGGAAAAGTGAGCAATGAAGCCTGGGGAAAATACAAAAATGTGACTGACGCCTTCCTTCCGTTGAGCGGGAGGGCATATGAGCTACAAATGAATTTGAGGGCAGTATTGAGTAGACCCTGACTCCTTACAAGAACTACCACGGAGACAAGAGCACCCTAACACCTAACAAGTTGCTGTATGTCTACATGGGCAATGGGGGTGGAGAAAGCCACGCCTGTAAGATTGACAAAAGAATCAGCGACCTAGACGAAGTGTGGCTAAATGAGCACGGAACTGTAAGACAACGTGCGGATTATGCAAACCAGGCTCACAATTTAATATGACCATCCCAACGGTGCAAGAATTGCTGCGGATAGCCGTACAGTGGTCAGGCATGTGATGGGACAGGTCGGACCGGAACAAGTCAAAAAAGCGGCCGAGCGCGCAGGAATAGATATCAAGATATCCTACTTCGATCCAGGCGAAGACGTGAGAATAGAACACCTATATCGTAGAGGATGGGACGAAGGCAGAGTGATGAGGCGCATACGTCGTAGCAACATAGGATATGAGCAGGCACGAAGCATGTGGTGCCAAGAAATCAAGACATTTGATGAGGTGCTGCAACTATCAGCAGAAATGCACACGCGAAGGAAGATGGAATTGGAGGAAGTAGTGTGGAAAGGGAACAGGATACAAGCCAAATTTGTATTCGGTAGAACCGAGGCGGTGACACGGAAGTTGGAAATCGATATGAAGGCCATGCAAGATATAAAGAGACAAAAAGAAGGAGAGCTCTAATGCCTTGTGAGCTGATACACGCAGATTTGTGTGGGCCATTAGAGGTTACATCTTTAGGAGGGGCTAAGTATATGATAAATTTGAAGGACGATGTTTCAAGCTTCAGGAAAGTTTATTTTTTGCACAACAAATCAGAAACTGAGAGAAAAATTGAGAGTTTTTTGAATTGGGCAGAAAATATGACACAAAAGAAGGTGAAGATATTGCGAACAGATAATGACTTGGAATTTGTCAATGAGAAGGTTAAGAGTATCTGTGAAAAGAGAGGAATTCTGCACCTGAAATTGGATGCTAAAAACATTTTTGGAATTTTTGTGTACAGTGATGAGGTAAAAGGTTATCGAGTATATCTGCCAGAAAAGGAAACTGTTGAGATTCACAGAGATGTGGTGTTTATACCTGGAGATGACAAGCCTCATTTAAAGGACCCTCTGAAGAAGGAAAAACTTGTATTTTTAAACTTTCCAAAAGAAAAGGAGGAAATAAATGAAGGGCCCATATTAAGAGAAACACTTGACTATGAAGAAGTACAGGAGCCGGATGATCAAAATGATCAGAGTAGTGAGAGTGTGTTGGATGGACCTAATGAGGAGATTGATATTTTTGAGGATGCAAACAGTTCCGATCAATCTCTTGTTGAATCAGTGAGGGGAACTGAACCAGGAGGCAATGAACAACAGATATGTATTTTAAGGGATACAGAAAAGAGGCAAATTAGACAACCAGTGTGGATGAAAGATTATGATATGAACCAGTGTGATATGTGCTTTTATACAGACGGTGAGGAGCCTTTGGACCTAAATGAAGCTATGTCGGGAAGGGACAGTGTGAAGTGGAAGGAGGCTATACAGAAGGAACTGAAAGTGCTTAGAGACAATAATACGTGGAATGAAGTGCCGAGACCCAAGGACAAAAAACTAATCGACAGTAAATGGGTTTTTAAGATTAAAAGTGATGGACAGTATAAAGCGCGGTTAGTGGCAAGGGGTTTTCTGCAGGAATTAAATGAGGAATTGTATGACCTGTATGCACCTGTTGCCAAGTTGTGAACATTTCGAATCCTGTTGGCAATGGCCAATCATTATGGAATGATAGTGCATCAAATGGATGTGCAAAGTGCTTTCCTTTATGGTGACATCAAGGAGGAGGTGTACATGACATTGCCAGGACAAACTGTAAGTCAAAAAGTTTATAAATTAAATAAATCTATATATGGACTTAAGAAGTCTCCAAAGTATTGGAACAATAAGTTTAATAATTTAATGATAAAAGAAAATTTTGTTAAGTCAGATCATGATTTTGTTTGTATTCACGAATCTCTAACAACAAAAGATTGTTTAACTTTACGTCGATGACGTATTAATTATAGGTTGCAATTTAGTAGATGTTCAAAATGTAAAATCTATGTTTAAGCAAAATTTTAGGATGAAGGACTTAGGACAAATTTCAGAATTCTTAGGAATAAGTGTGAGACAAAATTTGGATCAGTGAACAGTTGAATTAAGTCCGGAGAGTTATTTAAAACGAGTTCTAAATAGATTTGGAATGTCTTATTGTAATGACATTAGTACTCCTTTGGACCCAAATTTTGACTTTAAAATATTAAAAGAGGGAAATTCTGATGATAATTTAATAAGACTTTGTAGACAGATAGTAGGTAGTTTAATGTACGCTGTCTCGGGAACACGCCCAGATTTATGTGAAAGTGTTACTATTTTAGTAAGTAGATTTCGAGACAAAGCAAATCAGAATGTTTTAAATGCTCTAAAAAAAAATTCTAATATGTGTATAGGGTACATTAGGGTTAAAGTTAGTCTTTAAAAAAAATTATAAAGTAGAGGTTCTCTGTGCTTATGTAGATTCTGATTGGGGTGGTGACCTCTTTGATAGAAAGTCAACAAGTGGGTTTTTGTTTCAATTTTATGGTTGTACAATTAGTTGGGTAAGCAAAAAACAACAAACTGTAGCTATTTCCTCAACAGAGGCGGAGTATTGCGCATTATCTATGGCGGTAGTTGAAGCATGTTGGTTATTTAAGTTACTGTCAGATTTAAAGTTGGATTCTTTGGAGTTGCCAATTAAAATTTTTGAAGATAATCAGTCTGCCTTAAGAATTGCGAATAATCCGGAAAATAATCGTAGATTGAAACATATTGACATTAAGTTCAGTTCCATTAAAGAGAAGATAGATAAGGGTTTAATAAAAGTTGTTACAATTAATACTGATAACCAGGTAGCTGATATTTTAACAAAACCTTTGTCTAAAGTCAAGTTTACAATGTTTCGTGCTATGATGGGTTTAGTATAAATCACATTTGTTTAGTGAAGTGTTTTTAGTCTAAAGCTGTGTACTCTATATTTTCTATATGAATTTTTAGGAAATAATTTCATTGAGGAGGGGTGTTGTGTGTTGTAAAACAATGAAATTATTCCTGTCTTGCTTATATCATAATAGTTTTTGTGTTCAGGCCTGTATTTTATAATTAGTGGGCCTGTCATTCTGGTAGCGACCGGCAACCGGTTATTTACAACCAGCGTGTTGTGGTGAAATAGCCTAGGTTGTTTACTTTTAGTTTTTCGAAATAACAATAATGTCGGGTGCCTAGAAAGTGTAATCTTTTTCTTTGATAGTAATTAAAGTGTTTTAAGCTGTCTCTTGTGTGTTAAATTAAGACCCCAATTTCCAAAAACGCAGTGGTTCAACAATTTGCATATGGATCTTTTTCGATATTTAGTACAAGTCAGCTGATTTGTAAAGCATTGGGCTTTATTATTTCGAAAACTGCATTTAATTCCGTCAATTATTAGTTAAGATGTTGTTTCTTAAAATCGGACAACGAATTTTCAATGTTCGAAAGTTATGAACGGCAGTTTATTTTTTCTTCTGAATGAAAAAGACTATTTCGGACTTTTTTTTTTATTTTAATCTTTATAACGTAAACGACTAAGTACTCCGTATTTTTTTAGATCCTCAAGATATACCAACCAGACGTGACAATAGCCTAGTTTACACCGACAAAGGTCGTAAGGTGTTTAGGTCCTCATCTCATCTGTTTACGCATTGGTTGGAAATTAATTTCCAAAACCAACACAAGAAATGTCTGCTACAAGTGCTACAGCAAAAAAAAAGGGCCTAATTGGTCACAAGCAGAAGTCACAACATTTCTTCAACTGTGCATAGAAAAAAAATAGTTCAATTAATGGAATCCAAGAAGTTCAGGCATGTTGACATTTTTAAAATGTTGGTGAGAGGAATGAATGAGCAAGGTTTCGAGAAGACACCTGACCAAATGAAACTGAAATTAAAAAAACTGAAACAAGAGTATGTAACTTGTAGAAAAAACAACAGCAAAAGTGGAGCAGCACGATCAACATGTCCATTTTATGATGAACTGGATTTACTGTTTAGTTTAAGGCCCAATCTAGCTGTTAATATTGACTGTACACAAGGAATAGATACAGGGGACTATGAAACTGAACACGAATCTGAAATGCCAATAGACTTCAGCACTGATATCTTTGATGGTAAGTAAAAGGCTCATCTTCTAATTAGTAATAATCTATTTAATCAGTTTTAGGTGAGCAAGTTGAGGATGGAGCTGATACTGATCCCGGTGAGGGCACCAGTAGAAATTCAGATACTCCGCACTCAGTAAAAAGGCGTTCCAATGTTGAAGGTGAGTAAGACTATTGCGAACTAATTAAAATCATTAATTAAATATCACCCTGTCGCAAGTTTGAACTTGAACTTGAAAAATGTTATATAAACATTCACTGTTAATTATAAACAATTTGAGCGGTCGACGGGAGCGACTTTAATCCTTAATGATGCAGCCGTCAGCATTTTGTAACATATAAATACGCAGGCAAACGCCGAGTTAAGGAGACTTTCGGGTCTCTCAAACCGCTCAATTAGTCGCTGGGCAGTACACAGGTACGTCCACTTCTAGTTGTTCTATCCCACAACCCCCATAACTGAGAACACTTATACACAGGTATAAGGTTGTCAGGTCCTTACCTAACCTGGGTGAACGTATGCATAGGTATACGGCATTCGGGGGCTACTAAAAGTATAAGAGAGAGTCGAATTTATGAAGTATTGGAACTTCTAGTAAAGGGATAGTTTTTGGGGAGTTTTAAAAAGTAGTGAAAGTGCCTTAGCAATTTGTGATAGACTTACCTTATAAATATCAGAACAAATACCTAAATAAAAGACAACCCGCTCACATAAACTTTATTAATAAAATAGTAACGTCGCTTGCTAGACAAACTTTGAACTAAGCCTCCCTCGAGAAGACATGCATTTCATATTAATTGGGTATAGGGTAAACTCCTAATTCATCTATAATCTTAAACACGCCTTTATTAGTATACAATCTAACCGTTGTTAAGTTTGTTTGTAAATAAACTTGTTATTGTTTTTATCGATGTGTCTCCTTTATTATCTTTTCTCAACTTGACGTAGTGCGTTCCTAGATCTGAGTTACTCTCCTACACGCTAAGTAAGGCGTGTCGTCACAGATAAAAAATACAAATCGTGGCACTATAAATACCGAGATAAATACTTAGTATACCTATAACAATACTTTTATTTAATAATAAATTGTGTTATTTGAAGGAAAAAAAGCTATAAAATAGTGCATATTAGTAATCAATAATAATCTATTTAATCACTTCTAGGTGAGGAAGTTGAGGATGGGAATTGGGACTGGTTTTGATCCTGGTGAGGGCACCATTAGAAATTCAGATTCAGAAACTCCTCACTCAGCCAAAAGAAGGCGTTCCAATGTTCAGGGTGAGTAGGACTATATAGTATGTAATATAATTTTATGTAATAATTGTATTATTTGAAGGGAGAAAAAACCTATAAAGCTATATAGTGAAAAATTGATTGAAAAGCAAGAGACCCTTATTAATAATACAATAACGAAGTTGTTAGATTCACAGAAAGAAATGTTGGAAACAGCAAACTGTGGATAGAGACAATGGGAGTCTGAAATGTTAGAAAAAGAACAAGAATTCCAACGACAATAGACTGAAACCATGATGCGCATGTTTACACAATGCATTCAATCTCTGAAACCACCTACGTTGAGCAACCTTGGTCCTCTGAAAGTGGTTAACGTACGTATCTAATCAAGGGTAGATAGGATTGTGTTTTACTTGATCACTCTCACCTTGCTGACTGTCTATATATTTGAATGTCTTGCGTATGCGCCGGTTTTTGAAAATCTGTATGGGTGCCTTAGCAAGGGTCGATTTTTTTAAGTACCTACCTACCACGTACCATTTTTTTTATGGTAAAATATTCAATCTATGCTAAATCAACTAAAAAAGTTTTTATATTAAATGATTTCTTTCATTTAAACATGACAAGCAGGAGAAACCTAAAAGAAAATTTTATACCTATAAAGCCTAAGGTATAAAAAATTATTAAAAATCCAAAAAACCAACAAATAAAAACTATTATAAAATTAAGAAAAAAATAAAATAATGAATCGCAGTTCTGCCTACCTAAGACTGCCGCAAATATATTATCATTGTGATTTGTGGTGCACATAGACGAACAACAAACTCAATGTCTGGTTTTAAAATAACATCTACTATTTAAGTTCTTTAACTCTAATCTGAACAATGGCAATTATATTTCAATTGTAATTGGAAATTAAAATAAATAAAATACTGGCCAATTCGTATGGGTGCTCCGAATCGCATCCATATTTACCCATACTCGTGGTTCCGGCGCCTATGGTTTTATGTTTCTACATAAAACTTTGGTGGCTTTAAATGTTATATTCCACAACATGGTCTCAATACTATTTGGTATTAATTATTCCATTTATTAGGTATTGTAAAAGTTAAATTTCTATTGTTTTTCAATATTTTAATCATTTTCAAACCTGTATATTATTGATTTGTGCCGCTTTTGGATTAGGGTAGCAGATGTGACCAACATGAGATGTCAGGTTGTTATATTAAATAAGAGGTCAGTAGGACTTGAAGAAAAAAAAACAACAATAATAATTGCAACAAACAGATTATATATGATACAAGTGACAATTTGATTAACACTAAACTTTATTTTAATAAAGATGTTCTGATCATCGTCTTAAAATTGATTGTCTTAGCGGGAAATTTTGGGCAAGGTATTCCATAAGATGATCTCTTGTTTGTGAAGCAGTAGGTGCACTTCTCTCATGACTGAATTCCCCTTGTGGCTGTTGGTACACTTTCTCAGTTTCCAACACTACATCCATCCAATGTGGTAAGGAAACATCCCTGTTTTTCTCTGCAATATTGTGGAGTGCACAGCAAGCGATAATAAGTTGGGGAGCAAATTTGTGGGAAACATCCCTTCTTTTTAAAACCATTCTCCACCTACCCTTTAATCTTCCAAAAGCCATTTCTACAGACACCCTTGCGGAGTCTAAATAAACATTGAAGGATTCTTGGGCTTCAGTGACGGTACCAGAATAGGCTTTTAACAGCCAAGGCAATAATGGATATGCCGGATCCCCAATTAGCATGAAAGGGATCTTGTATCCATCCACAACTGTGTTTCCCTAAAGTAAGTAATCTTTAACTTGCAAGTAACAACTTAAAAAATATTTTTTAGCTGTGGAATCAACCTATCGGAATGCTGGTAGACCTTGCTCTCTTTAAGTACACGAGCATCGTGTGTGCTACCTGGATGTGTGCTAACAACATTTAAGAATCTGTAAAACAAAGCTTAAATATAATGTATACTGTAACGGAAATCATAAACCATACAACTTGCCTTCCATTATGATCAAATATGGCTTGAACGTTATATGAGGGCCACAAAATCTCTGTAGCCATCAGCAGGTGCAGTAATTGGAACATGAGTTCCATCTATACAACCAATTATTTGGGGTATATGAGACCTGTTTTTAAATTGCTATGCAATATACTGGGCTTCTAGCTCCTTTGGTATGCGTATTTCATTTGGAACAATCACTTTATTAATCGCCGCAACTACTCTATACAAAGATTTTTTAACAGTGGACTTATGGACACCAAATACACTGCCCACCACTCGATATTCGGCACAACTAGCCATTTTGTATAATGCAATGGCTACTTGCTTTTTAACGGACATGGTACTCTAGACTGTAAAAAGAGTTATTTTGGTTTCAATTGATTTCCCAATTTGTGACATAATTCTGAAAAAGTTTTCTTTGATAGTCGAAAATCTTCTATCCATTCAGCATCGGTATATGTTGCCAAAACGATTCTGTTCCAGTGTCCAGATCTAGTTTGGTTTTTTTGGGAAATCTGGACAGGATAACCTTAAGGGGGATATAAGGCTTTTCACATGCCTACGTGACAAACGGGCACTCTAAACTCAGCACTAAAGATAACCACGTTTCTTGGAGCCCTTCATTGTTGAGAAGGGTTCTATTTACGGACTTCAATCTACGGATTTCAATTTACAGGCTACTTTTAGCCACAGGCTACTCTTAGCCAAACTAGTTTATTGCTGCTGCAGCCAGTCAAGTGAGAAGTTTACTACTTCTACGTCGAGCCATTGTGGTACGGCTGCGAGGCAGTGTGACCGACTAAGGGTATATGTGAGCTTGTTCAGCACGAAGAACACCTAGCAATAAAGCTAAGTTTAGGTTAAGTTAGAGTTAAGTCTTTTCTTTCTTCCTTCCTCTTTTCACTTGCTTTACCTTCTTTTTGTTCTTTATGAAATAATAAACGGTAGAGCCGATTTGATTATATTAATTCTTTTATTTTGAGACCCATCTGAATTGGCTTGAATTGAAGTGTTCGAGGTAATCTTTTATTTCCAATTTCTTTCAGGTAAATGAAATACGGTGACGCTCAATAATTAGTCAATTTTGTTACCTCAGTTGCAATCAAGTGTACGTTTTCTTATTAATAACCGAGAACACTTCAGGTCAGTCACATATTTGAATTTCAGCAGTGAGCCTATACAACTGGACCAACCCCTGAGTAGCTAAGCCGAGCTACTGTGCCTATGGTTATCCATTGAATCAGTTTATAGGGCTGTCAGTTTTATTCAACAGTCAATCATTCAGTCTTATTTATTTAGATTCATTTAGTTCTGTCTCACATAAAAGTATATTCACTTTGTTAAACAATAATAGTAAGAGATGCGCTTTCTTTTAAGGTAACTCTGCCATAACATAGGCATAACACTAATAAAACATTACAATATAACGAAAGTAATACTAAACATAACAATATGTAATTGTTGATTAAATTGGAGCTCTAGTCTGTTACGAAGTTCTTGCCTGGCCCGTTTAAGCCTCTTTAATAACCTTTTCCTTCTATATTGATTATTTTGTTTCAAAAAGATCAACAGATTGTAGAACAAAGTAATTAATTTATCCATTATTCCAGCTGCAAAATAAAGAGCGAATGCAATTCCATGCCATGAAATAACGTAGAGATGAAAGCAAAAGACTAATTTATTATTTATATTTATCACTATTTTCATAAGGCAAGACCACATATGTGGTGGTATGTGGACAAGACGAGACTATTTTGGTTATCATTATATATTATCAAATTTTTGATTCGAGTTGGTTTTGACATTTGACGAATGGCGCGCGCACACATTTAGTTCCCTCGTTGCAAAACGGTGTAAACGGGCGGGAAGCAAGCATTGGTGTTACCGTACTATCCCCACCCACTTAGTCCTATCGGACCGTACTAAACGTGCTATCGGTGTAAACTAGGCTATTGTGAAAGAAAGTATTGAAAATGTTATTCAGCAGTATGTGCCGGTAAGTTCTAGTGATAGCGTAGATGACGAGACTGGTTTTGTCAATGTTGTTTAGTCGGATGTTACTGGCGCTTCGCTAAAAAAAATTGATTTCTTGGATCAGAATACGGGAGCCAACCCTGAAATATATGAGAATTATTCTAACAAGGAACCCTACGATTTTTTTAGAATTTTTTTTGGCCGACGATATTCTGAATCTTATTGTCTTTCAAACAAACAGATACGCTCAGCAACTAAGTGAAAAACTAAATTCCCGAAATCTCGATTACACAGCTTTGTTGACACCACTAAGGATTAAATTGAGATACTTCTAGGGCCTATCCTATGGATGGGACTGGCCACGTTTCCTTCTCTTTTCGATTATTGGTCGAGTAATCCCTTATACCATAACGAAATAAAAAAGAAAATGCCGTTTAGAGGAAGGCTTCTATTTAGGAAATATATTCGTAACAAACGTCATAAGTTTGGAATTAAATTGTACAAACTTTGATTATCTGGTGGCTACACATATAACATCAAAATATATTGTGGAAAAGATAAAATAAATAGGGATGTGTCAGCCTCCACCGAAGTGGTGCTGGACCTTATGGACAATTTGTTGAATAGAGGCAGGACGCTTTATACAGACAAATTTATACAAGTGTGTCATTGGCTCATAAATTATTGGAAAATTATAGTCGGAATTCTACGTTCTAATAGGAAATTCAATTGCAAAGAAGTAGTTGAAAAACGTGTTTCCAAAAAAGAAATATTTGCTAAAGAGAGCATTACAGGGCTGGTTCAACTCAAGTGGAAAGATAAAAGGGATATTCTCGCATTATCTAACCCAAACTAACCCAAACACACAGATGCGACAATGAAAATTTCTAACAGTTGGGAATAGGAGAAGGAAAAACCTGTCTTGATTGCTGACTACAACAAAAACAAGTATTTTATTGACATGTCAGATCAGCTAAAATCTTACAATACCTGCCTACGAAAGGGACTAAAGTGGTACAGGAAGCTATCGTTTGAATTCATACTCGGAACCACTATTGTAAATTCACATATTTTGTATACAGAAGTAACCCAAAACAATATTTCAATTATAGAATTCAAAGAAAAAATTGCAATGCCTATGTTAGGATACGATCCCAATGAGTTACGTAGGGAAACGAGGCAGGAACCAACAGAAACGGTACATAAATTGGAAGATATAAGAACGCGTCGCAGATGTGTGGTCTGCCATGAAACTAAAGCAGCCGAAATAGGATCTAAGGCTGCTCAATCGAAAACACCAAGAACGAAATATCAATGTGGACTAGCAAGAGCAAATTGTACAAATTCTATAAGTCTGATTTTTGCAAAAACGAGAACCAAAAAGCAGTATCAACAGCCACTTTCATAAAGAAGTTGAAAAAAAATAAGCTTTCACTTTATAGACCAAAAAAGGATCTTTGTGATACTTACGTATCATTTCAAATAGGAAATATTTCGGATGATGTGTATAATGCACATATCAAATTCAAAGAAGAGGCAAGAACTGAAAAAAAATAAGAATAAACAATCACAGAATGATGTATTTACCATGGATCTCCAATAGGTTCTGCTATGTCCGAAGTCCAACGTATCTTGGCTATATTATAAAACAAAACTTACTGTGCATAATTTCACTGTATATGATCTTAAACGCCAAAAAGACTTCTGTTACTTATGGAACGAGTCTGAAGGTGGGCTAACAAGTAATGAGCTTACCACTATTATTGTTCATTTTTTAAAGCGTCATGTGGCAATGTATTATTCAGATGGAAGAAGCACTGACGGAATCCAAATTATATTATGAAGTGACGTTTGCGGATACCAAAATCGAAACTCAACCCTATCAAATGGGTAACTCAACTTTGTCTTAAAGAGTGGTATAACTGTAGTCCAAAAGTATTTACAAAAAGGCTACACGCAGATGGAAGTTGACAGCGTACATTCCGTTATCGAGCGACAAATTCGTAACAAAAAAATTAATATTCCAGCAGACTATGTATACGTCTGTAAAACCGCGTGCCATAAAAGTCCTTATCATGTAGAATATCTTATGTACGATTTCTTCAAAAATACGATCACTTACAGTTCGTTAAATCAATAAGACCAGAAAAAGTTGCCGGTGCACCTACGGTGAATGATCTAAAAGCACTAAAATATTCCAAAGATGGTATTTTTTTTAAACTTCGTCATACCGAAGATTGGCAAACCTTACCCATACAGCTAAATATCAATAATATTGTGCCAGTTAAGTCTGATGACATTCCTAAACTACATAAAACAGGCTTAAAATAAAGGCTGAAAAGTTTCAGCATCTTTAGCAATTGAAATTATCTATGGAGCGAGATTAGCACGATTTTTATGATCATCTTCCCCATGAATAATTGGATTAGTTCATTGATTCTTTATTATACCTACTTATTTTAATAATAACCTGTTACTTTGCTTGTTCTTATTAGAATTAAATTTTAAGTTCAACACAGTATTTTTTCATAATTGACCTTAGTTAAATAACTCTTAAAAATCTGCGTATCTCCAAATATTCGACCAAATTTCATTAAAAAAAATGCGTAGCTCCTTATTTTTGGTCAAAATAATTTAATATACAAAAATTCAATGTGCATTCTACAGATTTAAGTTATTTTTGATGGTTACTACATACTGGAATCAAATTTTTTAAATTTTCCTATTGCAACGCACAAAAAATCAGTTTTTAACGTTTCCTGAAAAGTTTTTAGAATTGGAAATACGCACTATGCGAATTAAGCTGACGATAGGCTTCATGGCACTACAAGTGTACCATTCAACTTAAACCGACAGCGATACGAATGGCTCAAATGAGTGCCATGAAACCTGTGCGGATAAAAAGGCATGGCACATTTGTGACATGTGGCAGTCAACGTGTTAATGAATATTACTGAAAAAGGGGACGCCACTGACTTTGTTGCTCGAATTCTTTCCGTATCTTATATTCCTTTTTCTAGAAAACACTGCCATACTTCCCTGTTTTTTTCTTGCATATATTAATAGTTTATCCTATTAGTTATATAATTTGGTATGGAAAGGGGAAAAATTACGTGTTTTTTTTCAATGGGTTTCGCGTGGCCCATCAGGGAGTTGCAATAAAGTGGTTTTTATTTTTTTTTTCTCGAAAACAAAGCAAGATATGAAAAAAATTCAAACGACATAAAGCTGTATTTTTGAACTTTAATATATAAAAAAAAGGTTTTTTCAAGGTCAGTAGCGCACGGTTTTTCGCCATTAATAATTGTAATGTTAGAAAGAAGTGGAATATATGAAATTGGATGTATGGATTGTAACCAAAAATATGTTGGGCAAACTAGACGATCTATACAGACGAGATTCAAAGAACATATAGCTCATTTATAGTATGGTAGAACAGAAAAATCAAGTGTTGCCGAGCATGCTTTTGATAATAATCATAGAATAACAATAAAAAATTTAAAATTAATTCATAATATAACTGATAGGAGATTATTAGACGCATATGAAAGTATGGAAATTATTAAATGTAAGAATAGTTTAAATAGAGATAGAGCGCCTATTCCGTATAGTCCATTGTATTGGTTAATCCAGCGTGACTAGTGGGATTCCAGGATTGGTCCTTTTTAGTTCCGCTTGATTGAGCATACAGTAGTATAAAAGGAAGTTAGGTAGATTCTAATTTTAGTCTTAATCATCTCCTGATGATGCTAACATGGTTAGCGAAACGCGCGTCGAGTGCAAAAATTCTGTTTCGGTATTGTGGATAAAGCTCTGTTTTAGTGCATGTTGCCGAAGGTTCCAAACCCCAACATAGGTGGTACTAATAATTGCTAAGGTACCCCAGGACGCCATTAGACTTCATAATTTATATAATTTAATTAGAGTTAAATTACCAAAAAGTATACTAAGAAATTCAACAAAATTGGCTAAAGGATTATTAAGATATACACGAAAAGCTGATTTTCAAAGTTCAGTCAAGGTTTCGCCCCTTCAAGTTAGGCCACATACTTAATTAACACGCATGTATATATTTAGGGCGCCTGCATAAAGTAGGATTTATAAACTTTATCGTTACGTTACATTGCCGTTTACGTTACGTTGACGGTGATGTCGAAGCGGACACTAATTTATAAACTTGACGTTTGCCGTTCGTGGTATATAAATATAACCTACAATTTTTTGTTGTCTTCTTGTTTGGGTTAATGATTTAAATTTCTATTAATTTTGTTCTCTCAAACAAAAAGGTGAAAAAAAAGTCATGGATTTGAACAGCGATGTGCTAGAACATTTGGCGGCTTTTGGATTTATTCTATGCATTTATTCCTATATTAAAATAAAACAAAAGCAAAAACAAACAAGAAAATTCAAAGTGAGACCATCAACAGGTAAACAAAAAAATTAAGGAATTACCAATATTATAAAAAAATGAAAGCATGGAATGAACAACAATTCTTCAAGTACACAAGAATGACAGTGCCTATATTTGAAAAATTGCTTGCCAAAATCGGACCAAAAATCAAGAAGCAGAAAAGATCAGATGGTATTTCTCCCGAGGAAAGACTAGTTATCACTTCACAGTAAGTTGTCTGGTTTTAGCACTGTAGCTGCCCTTTGTTTGTCAAACATAGTGCCATAAACAATTATATTACATACATTTTTCAAAACTTTCAGATACCTCTCCCAAGGGATAAGCATGCAAGTGCTGGCATGGAACTTTAACGTAGGCATAACAACTGTTCACAAGATAGTTCCTGAACATGTAATGTTATATGGAAATCATTGAGTCCAGTTTAATTGAAAAGTCCATCAAGTGAAGAAGAATGGAAAGATATTAGTCAAGGTTTCTATAATTTATGGAATTTTCCTAATTATTTGGGAGCCATAGATGGGAAATATATTAATATTCAAGCTCCAGCAAATAGTGGTTTGTTGTACTTCAATTATAAAAAACGATTCAGCATAGTTTTATTAGCTGTTGTGATAGCCAGTATAAATTCACTCTAGTTGATTTAGGTGCTTATGGTTCAAATAGTGATAGAGGTGTTTTTAAAAACAGTACATTTGGAAAGCAGCTTGAAAAATCTAATTTAAATATTCCTGGCCGAACTAATTTGCCATTTTCAAACTTGACATTACCATATTTTTTAATAGGAGCTGAGACATTCCCACCAAAAGACTTTCTAATCGAATTTTGTCCATATTTTCACATATCCAACTTTAGAAGGCATACGCTACCTTTTTTACATTATCTTCTTAATAAAATGATCAGAGACGACCTAAACGTATTACATTCCATTAAAATTTAATGCGGAAAATACCCTAGATAAACGAAACGTATTAAGTCCGCAGTCTAGAGACAAACGAAGCGAATTATTGTGGACAAAATATGTTTTGCTTGTCTTTTAAACTTCAGTTCCCGTTTGAACCTCAAAGCGTTATGTTCACGACAATTTGTTTTGATACAGTAGTTGTGTAATTATCAAGTTGATAGCGTTGCTTCGTAAAAATCAGTAAAATAAGTGAAGGGGAGCATGTTGTGGGTGAAGTGGATAGGGGAACAAGAAAGAGGAAAAGGAATGTTACGAGTAAGGAGCGCAAAACGGAGATAAGGTAGGTTTTATTAGGTTAGTTTGATGTGTTGGATATTTTAAAAGTAGTATTTGGTATATGTAGATATTTAGGATCCCGATCCACATTGCCTCAGTATTGATTTTCGATGCAAACGTAAAGCTAAAAAATTTCAATGCAGCGATCTTTCGATATCTGAAATACAACGTATAAAAGAAATTTTCCACACAGAAAAAAAAAAGAAAAGTGCTCAAGATAACAAACTGGTTCAAAGGATGGAAATAACAGAAACTAAAAAGCGAAGAAAAATGAAAAATGGGACAGCACATGGTTTTCATGTAGAATATTATGTAAGTATTTTATTGTTAATAATTAGAATGGTTGACAATATTGATTTTATTATTTTCAGCTTTGGATTAAAAGCAAAAAAGTTTAAGTTTGTCATAAAATATTTTTATCAATAATTAACCGTGGACAAACAAGAGTTCACACTATAGCTAAGAACAAAACTGAGGGAACATGAATGAAAGACAGGCGTGGTGGAGATATGCGATCCGAGAAGAATGCTAAAAAAGTGGAAAACGTCAGTACATTTATTTCCTCATTAAAAGGCCATGAAAGCCATTATGGAAGAGCAAAATCTAAGAGAATTTATTTATCATCTGAGTATAATATGAAGAAGCTTTGGAGAATGTACAACGATCAAACTCCCGATGATCAGTTAAAAACGAACTATAAGTACTTTACTCGAGTTTTGAACAACAAATTCAACATAGGTAATGGTTGGATAACTTTCGATTTTTAAGTCTTCTTAATTTTTATTCTGATATTTTTGTTTTAGGATTTGGAAGTCCGGCTACCGATATATGCGGTTTTTGTGTAAGAACTCAAACAGAACTTCAAAACGAAAAGGACGAAACTCAGAAAATAAAATTTAAAACTGATCTGACTATTCACAAGGCTCGCGCAAAACAATTTTTTATATTAATGAAAGAAGAATCCGCCAATAGTGTCACTTATTGCTTCGATTTACAACAGGTACAAGTTTTACCGAAAGCTCCAACGCTCAGGAAGCATTCTATGCTCAGCAGTTATCTTTCTATGCATTTTGTATAACAGACAAATAGTGTAAAACTCCAGTTTTTTATACTTGGCTTGAAAATGAAGCTGGTAGAAATGTGACAGAAATAAGTTCTGCGTTGAGCGATTTCCTTACCAAGGTTGGCTTTCATCCAGATACGAAACATTTAAGGCTGTTTTCAGATGGATGCGGGGGCTAAAACAAAAACTCACACATGGTTCATGCTTTGGTTTTATGGCTCTTTAACGATGCTCCAAAAACCTTACAAACAATAACTTTGACATTTCCGGTACGAGGACATTCCTATATGCCTGCCGACCGGGTATTTGGTCAGATTGAGCTGAAGTTACGATCACATGCTTTTATAAAAACCGCTGAAAAGTACTACAAAATCCTTGAAAAAAATTCCTGGTAATAGTGAAGCCAAAAGAATAAAGATAATACGAAAGCTACAAACTAAAGGAGAAGACAAGATTCTTATTAAGACCGAGGTGCTGTATAGAAATGATAATGCAACAAAACAGTTTTTTACTTTACTAAAACCAAAGATGAAACTTAGCAGCATACATTTATCTGTTTTACCCATAGATCGTGAAATTAAAAAGAAAAAGCTGGATAGTCTAACAAAATTTTTGATTAGTTTGTCAGGAAGACTGCGCTACAGATCCGGAACTCAAATGGTTAGAACCAATTTTGAGAGACCAGTTTCAAAAAAGTGCTGATGCTAATGAAGAAAACACTAAGTATGATGAATCCCAGAATAACGAGGATTGCTGTTGTCTTGAGGATGATGACTTATCCCTCATCTGAACATGAGTTTTAGTATTTTTA
This sequence comes from Pissodes strobi, assembly GCA_016904865.1. Classification (NCBI taxonomy): domain Eukaryota; kingdom Metazoa; phylum Arthropoda; class Insecta; order Coleoptera; family Curculionidae; genus Pissodes; species Pissodes strobi. The sequence continues at coordinate 98,930 of MU183960.1, forward strand.
GTTCATCTTTATATTTTCAACGCGTTTAAAGACAAACAAAACATATTTTGTCCCTTGAAGACAAAGAAAACCCTGTTTGTTCAATGTTTTTTTTTGTTTAAAACCTAAACTATCACTACTCGTACTCATAGTACCTACATAGTAAACTAGCAGCGGATTTTAGCTTTTCCTGAAAAATATTGAAAATGGACAAAATTTGATTAGTCCTCATATTATGAGACCATATGCAGGGAAAAATTTATCCGATAAACAAAGAATATTTAACTTTTGGCATTCTTGTGGCTAGGTGGAGGATTTTGAAAAGTACAATAAATGTCAAAGTTGAAAACGTGGATAGTATTGTGAAAGACGTAGTAGTACTCCATAATTATTGTCAAACAGAATTAGGGGTTCCAGCAAAAAATAATGTTTATTGCCCAACAGGCTTTGTGGATTCAGGAGACCAACAAAATGGAGCTTGGCGAGAAGAGCAAGACCCTCTTCGTTCTGTTTGAAGACTTGGATCTAATATTTCAAAAAAAAAGTTTATATGAGATTAGAGATGCCCTAGCCAATTATTTAGTTTCTCCTAGCGGGCAGGTTCCTTGTGAGAATAATATAATTAACAGGGGTTTACAGTCAACTAGCCAATTTATTGTTTAGCATTGCAAATAAGATTTGGTACTTAATTATATTTTATTTCTTATTTTGTGTATATAAATATATTTTTGTCTTGTATACAAATTAATAACCTTTTTAAATATAATGTTTAGTATTAAGTGTTTTAGAACCTTTTTTTTAGATAAAACTTAGTACAACTTTTAATGTTTATTTTTATTATCTATTAGACAAAACAACTTTGCTTTCAACTTCAATTTTTTTTTAATCACAAATAAGATTTTGATATGTAAGGTATAACTAAATACTAATAAAAATATCTATAAATAAATGCTAAATCCTAATATGAAATTTAAAAAATAAATATTACCTAGACATTTTAATTACTAATTATTACTTAATCACCAAACAAAAACATAAAAAAAATAAATAACAGTCCTCTTCCAAAATAAGAAGCATCGCCCTTCTTTTCTTCTTAGCCTCTTCTGGCTCCATTTCTTCCAAACGGACAAGGGCATAATTGCAGAACATTTGATTTGCATTTTCTGATTGACATTTTGTCTTTGAACTTTCTGCAATCTGACTAACCCAAACTGACCAACTTTTCCATCTCCTGCCTCGACTCATCCTCTCTTTTCCTTCTCTAATATTCCTGAGGGGAGAAATACATTTTTAACAAGTAACAAAAATCATGTTTTTTTTTCTAATTGCAAAAGAAAAAAAATCTTAAGTGATCTAAAATACAAATACGTATTAACAATTTGTCGAAGTGGAAAGAAAAAAATTACCTTTATCAGTCTTTGGTGTTTCCATTACAGTCTGCTGCAAGCCTAGAGGTGAAACAAAAGGTGAAGGAATTGGGGATGGATCTTGAGAGGTGTAGTGTATCAAGAAACACTCGGTATTTCACAAATTAGATCTTTAAAACATCCCGACTAGCCCGAGGTCTAGATGAAGGTTATTTACATTACGCAGTTCACGTAGTGTTATTGTTTAGCTTGAATGAACGCGATACCTGACACGGTCGGCAAGGCTAAGGTTAAAACCTTGTTTAGTCAACCTCGTCACTGCAATGTTTTGATACACGACCGAGCCGTGAACCTATACCAATATAGGATATATAGAGAGAGAATACAAGACTGAGTAACATTGTTACGTGTACGTAGATTATAAGAATATACATCATGTAGCTTTACCATCTGATGTATTATAGTAAAAGTTAATACAGAACTCTACAGTTACCTGGAGTATTTATTCGATAGTATAAAAGTTCTACAGAGGGACACTGAGTGGATACTGGAGATGTTATTTCCTCAAAGCTAAAAAAAGGTGATTGCTCCCGTGAGGTGAAAGGTTGATCCATCCTGCTACCAGACCTTGAAATGGACGTATTTGTAAAAGTTCTGAAAAAAAACAAAAAACAATAGAATTTTGTTTAGTTGAACATAATAAAATGTTCTCATCTTCTCGGCTTAGTATATTTTAGATAAAAGCTCATCTTGTCGAAATAAGTCCAATTAGATTCTGGTTGCCCTGAGTCAGATTTACAAAATCTCCTTTCTCTTGTATAGCGGTCTCTCAAGTTTCGCCAGTGGCGTATACAATCCTCAACTAAAAATAAATTAAATACACCTCTTTAACCAGTTAATTTTCTACATACAAATCGCTTACCAGACAGGTGCATAATGCTGGAAATTTCCTTCCATGTCTGCTCCCTCATGTTCTGTTTTTATAATCTTTATGCTTTAGATTAGCTCAATTAGAAGTCCTAGATCACCTTGACTTTGAACTAAAAAAATTAACACAAATATTTTTTCAAATTTGTTGTCAATTCTGCATTTAAAGTGAAGTAATTAACATACCTTCTTCTGCATCTTGAACCATGACGTCAAATTCTAATTTTGTGTCCATTTTAAATCGTTTTATTAAAAAGAAAAACAAAAAGAAAACAAATAAAAGCGCGATACAAACTACTCACTCACAAAGCCAAAGAGAAAATGATCGATTTCGAAAATAATCGCGGATAATTTGACATGTGCCAGGTACACGTGATTTTAAAACGGCGTTTGATTGGTTAAAATTGAACGACATTGAACATCAAACAGCAAAAGTTAAAACTTGGCCTTCTCGAACGTAACGACCAACAGCAAACGAACAACAAACGGCGCCGTAACGGTGTTGATAAATAGTTGTTAGTTTCGCCGTAAGGTCTTTCGAACGTCAATGGCAACGGCACCATCAAGTTTATAAATCGACCTTAATTCGGCAAACATTAGAATCCTCCATTACGTTTAAAGATTGCATCAAGGATTGACATTGTTATAAAAATATTCACTTTGATTTGAACAATCAATCCCTCTTTAGACTCAGTAGTAGTGGGATGCCAGTTTGACTTGCACTTCTTATTCTGCGATTTCGGCGGTAGCAAGGAAACTATTAAATGTAGCATCAATAAATGGCGGGAATCTACAAATTATATTATTGCAATTGCGGAAATCACTTCTGACTGTTAAGAAAATTGTAAGAAAATCACTTTCGAAATCGCGTAAATTACTTTCCGAAAATGCATATACTATTTTTAGAGAGTGAGACACCACCCGAAATTCAAAGGGTAGGGGTGGTGGTGAGAAAATACCACTGAAATTTAATAAAATCGCAAGTGTGATAAAAGGGCATGTTATAAAATTGTAACACTCATTTGGATGTTGCTTTTATATTTAGCGCGGAGAAGAAAACTGCAGGAAGATGGGGAAGCGCCTGGAGAAGGGTTAAAAGACTCCGGAAAAGTTTGGAAAGGCCTGAAAAAAGTCTAGCAAATTGTGAAAAGTCTGGAAAGTTATTGAAAAGGTCTGGAATGGATCTTGTAAATGTCTGGATAGGCCTGACAAGGTCTAGGAATAACCTGGAGAGTATATGATCTGAAAACCATCTGGAAAGAGTCTGAGAAGGAATGTAAGCATGTGGAAAAGTCGATTGTGTAATTACGATGAAATACAATCTGTTCACCCATATTTCGTATTCATTTACTATCACTTAATATTTCATTCGGTTCGAGTCAGTGTTCAGTGTACAATACGAGGCAAGTCTTGAGTAATCTCTTTTACGCCGATTTTGTTTGCTGCTGTCCTGGCGATTTTGGTGACGTGATTACTCCAGCTTATGAATGAGACCAGAGTCAGTGTTTGTTCTGTCATTGATAAGTCAGGTCCTGCGGTGTTTGGTTTTTTATGAGAAGACAGCTGCTTGAGTCTGGGACATTGTTTTCCTTGCCCATTCCACGATGGCGGTCATATCCTCATTGATGGCAGCAATCTGATTTTCCGCGATATGAATAAGAATATAACAGTGCTGCCGCCTGCAAAGCTCTAAATAGAATTGTTTGTCTTGTCTAAGAGGTCGTTGAACAGTGTGGGAGATAATATACACACTTGAGGAACTACGGCATTGATTTTAAATTATCCGAGAGATGTCTAACTCGGGTGCTTCGATCCCTTAAGAAATTGGAAAGACATGGAAGCAATGCTGGTGGTAGTCCATATACTGTCAATTTGCTTAACAATCCATCATGCCACACCCTACCATATGCTTTGGATATGTCGAGAGTCACTGCACGAGATTCGACGAAGCTCTCGATGGCTTTAGTCCACAGGTAGGTCACATAAGTCAGGAGATCTCCCGTTGATCTGTGCTTGCGGAAGGTATACCGGCGATAACTTATGATGCCTGCCGGTTCCAGATATTTTAAGAGTTGTTCGTTGATCAGTTTCTCTATAACTTGGGACATGATGCATGATGGGAACTAAGGCAATTGGACGGTAGTTATTTGACATCGTTTTTACCTTTCTTCGAGATTGATTTCACCTGAGCGCATTTCCAGCTAGAAGTAAACAATGCAGTTCGGTATGATAGGGAGAAAAGCCTGCATAGTGAAGCTGTTAGTTCAGCAGCACATTTCTTTAGTACTATTGCCAGAACGCTATCCGGTCCTGTGGCCTTGTTAGAGTCTATGCTTTTGAGTATTCGTTTCACTTCGCGTTGGCGAAATACCAGACCTGGCATTGAGGAATTCACTCTCGGGATAGTTGGGGACGTCTTTCCTTGAGGATCTAAGGTAGAATTTGATGCAAACATTTCGGCAAGAATGTTCGCTTTTTCTTTGATTGTTTCCGCTATTGAGCCATCATCTTTGGTCAGTGGTGAGATTGACGTCTATGAGAAACCTTGATTGACAGCTTTGGCAACTGACCAAAAACATCATGATCCATTAGAACAGTTGTATATGTATATTATCTTACTTGCCAACCACTTAGTAAAAAAAATAGATATTCATTGCTTCTCTAAAATATTACCTAAATAATTTTTAATACTTTTCAGGTTTTTCGAAACTATAATATATACGGACATAAATGAAAATGGACAGTTAAGGAAATATTTCCCCTTAGGTGAGTATCATTTGGTGGGTGATAAAGCGTACCCCCTTCCAATTGGATAATGAAACCTTATATTGGGTGAATACTTGTGTTTTTAAAATGTTATTACACATCAATCAATTACACCGAATTACATACACAGTGACAAACAGAAATTTATTCATATGAGAGGCCACTCGATGCACAACATATTTTAGAGGGCCCACTCGTTTGTAATAAATATTATTTAGAAGTAATATCGGCAAAATAATATTAGAATTGGGGGAGTGATAGTATTTGGAAAAGGGGGGGGGGGAATTATCTATGTCACTATAAGTGCTCAAAAATGGATTCAATAATTATATTATTGGATATATGTGTGATGTATGTGATCACATTAATTTTTTTAAATTATTTAGAGTTTTTTTGCAGAGATGATAGGCATCTGAATGAAAGACAACGGAGATTTTATAATCACAGCAAGACAAGAGTTGTTGTGGAGCATTCGATTGGATTGTTAAAAGGACGATGAACAATTTTACAATATATCAATGTAAATTCAGAAGGGAAAGCCATTAAAATTATTGCTGTTTGTTGCATATTACATAACTTTTGATATTTGAATGGTGACATTTGGGAAATTAAAGAAAATCCAAACAACATTGAGAATAATAACAATGAAAATGGAGGAGTAGATAAATCATTTGGGATTGGTCAAAAGAGATAGAATTGCAGAATTTCTAAATATTTATGCGTTCTGATTTATTATGAACGTAAAATTTGCAAATATTTGTAACTAGGAGAGCAGTCCTTCTTGTGGGTGACCCAGAGTTGACTAAAAACCTTGATAGCCTTGAACATCGAAGAAAAGTGGCGGACCTATCTCTTTACTATCGATACTACTACGGAAGGTGTTCGAACGAGCTTGCACTGATTCCACCCAGAGTTCTGCCACACAGAAACACCCGTCACACAAGCTTCTCATCAACATACGATTCAGTTGTGAACACCTAGGACGTCCCTGTTGCGGTACTCCTTTGCCTGGAGGTTTACCTCGCTCTAAAATGGACTTCCGAGTAACGTCTTTCCCGAAAACTACAACCTACCTTCAAGTCCAAGGTCCACCATCTTCTACGCGCACGCACCGCTCGTTGAGTGGCATAGGATTATCCTTTTGTATGTGTGTGCCGAACATTAAAAAAAAACTAGTTAATTTTGATTAAAATCTTGTCATATAAGAGTAAGAAATGTTTGTTCTGAGTACGTTCTATAAGCCCTCTTTGTACAGAAACAAATTTCAACTTTAATTTACTTTGTAATACTGTAGTTTCGATGAAATAAAAGTTGCTTTGCTACCTGACACTATATTACTATCTTTAGTTTCATGATGATATCACATCTTCAAATGCAATAGCCTGAAAAACTAGGTGTATAGTATATGTAGGACATAGGCACTGCAAGTTATCAAAATGGTAGGGGGGCACAATTCCAGGTCACTTTGGTTATTAAAAAAACTGTCTGGGTTAACCATTTGTTAGAATACAATTATGCTCTAAAAAGCTGCAAATTGAATATCTTGAAATCCAGAAAAATCCCCAAGCATAAAAATTGTTTGTCATTTTACAATAAGTTATACTAACCTAATGGTTTATATAAAACTGTAGAGCTAGTTTTTCAGTTTATTGCATTTGAAAATGTTATACAAAGGTGATAGGCACGATTTCAAATAATCGTTGCTCGGTTCCCGGAAGCGTCAACACTGCGCGCGGTCGCCGTAGATAACAAGAGTCTAGGTCTCCTACTAAATTTTCGATGCGAAACCGTGCATGCGCAATGTCGAAAAAAATAATAGGTATTATTGTGACTTTGCATGGCCCTCCTCGCTTTGCTCGGTACGGGGGCGCAATAAACAAGAACTAACCAAAACTAACCCAAAATTAAGAAAAATAGGAAATTAATAAAAAACAAACATAACCCTAAAAAAGGTAAACAAAACATCTGTCGTGACCGACGGGAATCAAACAGGCAGCGCAGAAATGAAAAGCAGAACCTCTACCTACTAGAACGTAAAGACATGGATAATTCCTATACATTCGGCCATATTACGCATGCACGGTTTCGCATCAAAAACTTAGTAGGAGCCCTAGATGCTGGTCCTTAGGCAGATAATTTTGTGCCATTTTCAGTTGTTGACATAGCTTGAACCGAAGCGCATTGCGCTTTCGCAGTCGAGTTTATTAGAAATGGCCAATCTGTAATAGCGACGCATCGTGCCTTCCGTAATCGGTTTGATGTGGGTTGTCATGTTGCGGTTCCGGACGAAAAAACAATTCGTCGATGGGTTTTAAACTGCCGTTAAATAGGTTCTGTGCTTAAGCGGAAATCTACCGGCCGACCAAGAACAGCGGAAAATGTGAATGCAGTCAGAGTGTCCGTAGACCAGTCTCCGAGGCGCTTAGCGCGTAAGCATGCAGCTGCGCTAGGAATGCCAGATCGAAGCGTTTGGAGAATTTTGCACAACTCACTACGAATGCATCCGTACAAAATGATGGTGGTGCAGGAATTAAGTGAAAGAGATTTTGAAACCAGTACAAATTTGTGCCGGGATATTCTTCGAAACATTCCACCAGCAACTGTATCCATGTCCAGCGACGAAGCTCATTTCCACCTATCGGGCACTGTGAATAAGCAGAATTTCCGCTATTGGTCGAGAAATAATCCACACCACTTCACAGTCCAAAGGTTTACCGTCTGGTGTGCAGTATCTGAGTTCGGCGTGTAGGGTTCTTACTTTTTCGAAGAGGATGGAATAACGATATCAGTCAACGGAGATCGTTATTTTAACATGTTAAACAATTTTCTGCGTCCAAAATTGAACGAGTTGAACAATCATTAGCAAAAAGATCTATGGTTCCAGCAGGATAGTGCTACATCGCACACCACGCGTCATTCTCTCAATCTTCTTCAAGAAATATTTATGGGGTGACCTCGGGTTCACCTGATTTATCACCGTGCGATTTTTTTTCTTTGGGGATACCTCAAATCGAGACATCGACCACAGAATTTGGAAGAATTAAAGGCAGCCATAAGACAAGAAATTGCCGCGATTCCACAAGAGATGATCCGGAGAGGAATGGCGCGCTTCCGTAGAAGAGTGTATCAACAATAATGACCGTCATTTAAGATATGTAATTTTTAAAACATAACGTCTCAAAATGGAATGATACGTAGTTTCCAAAAATAAAAAAAAAATTCTCTGCTTTGTGTGGTTTGCTTTTTATTGACATTCCAAATAGTACCTATCATTTTGCCGCACCCTGTATAATTACAAAACTGCAGTCACGCTCTAAAAAAGTAATATAGTCTCAGTTAATGAACCAAGTTTTATTGCATTAAAACCCTAGTGTTACAAATTACAATAGACTGTCACAAAGTAACGGACGAATCCATCAAATATTTAATTTACTTTGCATTAAAAAGCAAAAAATAAATATTAGGATGGAATTCAAGATCAAAGCAAAGTTTATACTGCGTCATCGCAACCGTTTACGTAATAATCTACGAAATGATAGTGTGTTTTCGATACCTAGACATCGAACGTCTCTTTTCAAAAGAAGTTATGTTTATAACGCAATCATGTTGTACAATTCGCTGCCAGTTAATTTAAAAGAAAAAACATCTTTTGTCATATTTAAAAAGGAATATAAAATATACCTACTCTCAAGGTAAATGAGAATACGAATACCAGTGTGTTTGGTGAGTTCTTGTCGGGGTTCATAGTATGGTCTCTTATTGTTAAATAGTATGTAAGTGCTTTTCAGTGTTTTCACTCAATTCTTCACCCTTTTATTGTCGTTTACTTACTTTTTTTTGCTTCTAGTGGTTAAGTTGAATAGCTTGTAGCTAGACTTCGCCACACTGAAGCATAATGCTGTCCAAAAATGTAATTTTCATTCTTGAATAATAAAAGTCGTTTTTATTTTATTTATTTATTTTATAATTATTGTTTTCAGTAAATATCCAACAAATAATGTAATTCTAACATACACATATTACAAAATAAAATAACTTAAAAAATATTTTCAGCTTTCAATAAATATAAGGCATATTCATCAACTTATGTATTTTTAACACGTAGACTGCCGCACTAGAAAAAAAAAAGCGGTTTCACGGGCCACCGGGGTTTTATTAAAATTTCGAACTTTAAAAACAATTAAGACATAATATATGAGGAGAAAAGTTACTTTTTACATAAAGGGTTGCAGTTACCCCTGTGAATCATATATGACTCACGTGGCGTCGGAAACTAAATAGCATATTTGCGCCACGTGAATCATATTTAATTCACGGTTAATTATGGCAACGCCGCCTGCCCTACCTATTTTGTAGCCGAATCAGGTATGCAGCCGCCAGTCAGAAGGGAATTAGTTTAGTTCTTACCGGAGTATATCGGTGAACGTATCGTTTGTGTTCAGAAATGGCGCGAAACTCTTACGAAAGTGAACAAGAAAAGCTTCAACAGCTTATGGCTCAAACTCTGGATATGAGTGATGAAGAGATTCCTGATCCATTTCAAGATAACTCAGAAGATGAGTATATACCTAGCGAGACATCGTCATCGGACTCTGAGTGTACAAATTACAAAATTCCGCCTACAAAAAAGCGCAAAAGTAACGACAGCCAGGTAGGTTAGTAAATAGTAGGTTGGGAACACAGAAAGAACTGAAACATTATTTGCTAATATACGAACAAATACGTACAATATTTTGTTACGTCGGCAAAATAATATTGCATAAAAAATATTGTTTATTCTTCTTTCTTCCCACTTTCAATCTAAGATTTTAAAACTGTGGTCGAGCTTGTTTTTATATATCACAAGACAAATATTTCTTATTTGGAGCCCTTTTCATATACCTCTTTTGTATTTCAGGGGATTAGTACTACGCATCAACGAGCTGATCCAAGCACCTCTAGTATTGGCCAGCAGGAATGGTATGAGATGTCCGACAATGAAGCTGAGGAGGTATTTCCTAATCCAGACGATATAACCTGGGGACATGTGAGTGGTGATAATCTTAAAACTTTAGATTTTTCCGTGCCAAACCCTGGAATTCCTGCTGAAGTAAAAACTGAATTATTTGAAAAAACGCCATACGAGTTTTACAAATACTTCATCACTGATCAAATTATTAACCTCATGGTGGTAGAAACAAATAGGTATGCGCAGCAAACAATAGAAAATTCCAATCTCTCACGACATTCCCGTTTACGAAAATGGAAAGATGTATCAGCCGAAGAAATCGAGATGTTTTTGGGTATTATTTTTTGGATGGGTCTTAATAAAAAACCCAAGCTTTCTGACTATTGGTCAAAAAAAGTGCTGTATGAAAGCAAAGTGAAAAACTTTATGTCAAGGAATCGCTTTGAATTGATTTTGCGCATGTGGCATTTATCAAATAACCAAGAGTGTCCTGAAGGCGACCGCCTATTTAAGATTCAGCCCCTAATAAATTTACTTTTAGAACGTTTTCAAAAAGCTAACATACCCGAGAGGGAAATATGCATCGATGAAACTTTGGTACCGTTTCGGGGCAAACTTTCTTTCAAGCAATATATCAAGAATAAAAAGCATAAATTCGGTATTAAGCTTTACAAACTATGCACAAATAACGGTTATACTTATAATTTAAAAGTATACTGTGGACGAGATGTTCAACGGGGTGTACCTGTCGCAACGTCCGTTGTTATGGAGTTGACTCAAAACTTATTGAACGTAGGAAGGGTGCTCTACACTGATAATTTTTATACGAGTGTTCATCTAGCACACGAATTGTTAAAACGATCCACCCACCTTGTAGGTACCCTCCGCAGCAATAGAAAACTAAATCCCTAGGATGTAACCCGAGCTAAACTGAAGGTATCCCAAACAATTGCACGAGAAAGTAACACTGGGGTAGTTGTTCTTAAATGGAAGGACAAAAGGGATGTCCTGGTGTTAAGCACCCTGCATACTGACAGTGTGTCAGATGTGGTGTGCGAAAATGGAAAGATTGTACAAAAGCCACAAATCATAATTGACTATAACAACAGCAAGGGCTTTATTGACATATCTGATCAAATGAAGGCTTACTCTACTGCATTAAGAAAAGGGGTTAAGTGGTACAGAAAGCTGGCCATGGAGTTGATTACAGGCTCAGCACTTGTTAATGCCCACATTCTATACAAAAATATAACAGGCAAGCATATCAAAATTACGACTTTCAAAGAAGGAGTGACAATGGGGCTATTAGGAATGGAAGCTCAAGTTGAAGCTACAACTACAGGGGAATGCAGCTTAAAGAATATGGGAACCAGCAGGAGAAGATGCACGTTGTGTTACGAAAAACTAAAAGCCGAGCACAATAGAAAACATGCTGCATTAAAAGCAAAACAAACCCCATTCAAGTGCGAGAAATGCGATGCTTATTTTTGCATTGAATGTTTTTTTCTTAAGCACAAATCTATTGTAAAATTTTAGTTTTTAGGTATTTAATGTACTACGTTTAGTATTAATTTAATATACTCCTGTTTTTCCTATAAAAGCACCATTTGTTTTCCCTATAAATATAATAAATGTTTGCTAATTAGAATTTTTGTATTCTGTTCTATATATTTAATTTATGTGAGGATATTTCTCTAAAATCGTACTAAGTCTGAGTGCTCTCTTCATCAGTTTACCTTCCGGGCCACGCTCTATGAGATTCCGTATACAGACCATGCAAGCGTGAATCGCCTATTATGCACGAAGCGTCAAATCAAGAGAGGTTCTAGAATTATATATAATTCACGCGGCCTACAGAGTACCAGGCTGCGTGAATTGTATTTTATTCACATGGCAGTCTACGTGTTAACAATACATATTACAGAATGGAATGTAAAAATATTTCTAACCACTCTCACTGTTTTTCCTTATCCTCTTCCTGCGTGGATTCATCGCTTCAATAACTCTCATTATTTGCTGATGTCTTCTCTTCCCTTCTTCCCTAAAGAGACTCTTAATTTCAGCAAAACATTTTTATTATTTTCTGCATTTTTCTGGGAGACTTCTATAAACTTCTGGAGACGTTTATTCTTATCAGATCTAACTGAATTTTTAACGCTGGTAAATTTATTTCCTCCCTTGGTAATTATCCTCGGAACTATCTATTGTATTTTCTGAAGTGCTGGATTGAGAGGATGTTGGTTTTGCTGCTGTAGTACTTGGAGTTTGTAAATGAGATTTTTTATGATTTTTTTCTGAATCAATTAGTACTGGATCTATCTTATGTTTGCCTCCAAGAGTATCATCAAGGTCATCAAAAAAGAAAGTTAGGTATTTTACCTTTCCCAGTCTGCCTTCTTCTATCAATAACATAATGAAGCTTGCAAGTTCGCAAATTTTTTACGGCTTTTGTCCTGCCATTAATGCCGTCGCCAATAAAAAAGTTTGGAAAGTTAATTTCTGCAGCTATTTTGGTCCAAATGGAATTCTTGTTTGTAATCTTATCCTAAAATACATGTGAAAATTTTTTTCCCAGGTTCAGAAAAACAATGTAGCGATGATATTATGTTTGGTTTTTTGATGATGTCCATACCGGCTGCATATTTGATTCACTGATCTCCACATTACTAGGTGTGTTATTAGGAGGATGCACTTGGTTTTTAGTCTCAGCACTGCCTCCTTTGGCATTAGCGTTCTTGATCAATGGTACTAGTATTCAATAATTGCCTCATGACTGCGCTAATATATTGCTGTCTAAATTGCATATCTGGAAAAATAAACCGTTTCAAAATTAAACTATTTACGTAAGTATTACAACAATTTAAATGTAAAAAGTGTAAGTACAAAAATAGGTCGGCCATTATGCTATTTGCATAGATAAAAAAGTTAAATTACCTCTTTCCAACTTAATAGCTGTTTCCATATTCACGAATAATATCAAATCATGAATTTGATTTTGAACTATTCCTTCCATTTCTAATTTTAGTTGTTCAGTACTTCAGTTCATAAATAAATTAACAATAGCGTATAGTTATTTGTTTACATATATTTTTATATTTACATATATTTGTTTAGAAATATGACAAAACATAACCCAGATTTCGGACGTACAGACATATGATAAGGACTAACGGTCGAAAATACAAAAATTTTACAAGAGAAAAATGGTGAAATAGTTCAAATGCATGTCTAGGTTGTTTTTGAATGCGGTTCAACACAAAACAACCGCAACGTCATTAATTGACATGAAAACACAATGTTTTCAAACCGTATTAACACGAAAAAATTCACATAAAAAATTATCAGTTGATACCTCACTGCATAATTTTGCTATTTTTCTTCCTTCTTCTTGCATTAGATTGAATTTTTTGTGATAAGTTAAATACCTTGGTTTTGGATTTATTGCTTGCAACACTTTTGCACTATGACGCCCTAGGCCAGTCAATATCGACATAAAAAAAGACAAACATCGCAAACGCGCTTGTATCTACGATTTTTTTTTATATATTGTTAGGACTCGTGAGAGTAATTTATACCCAAGTTTGCAACCCTGAAAAACTGCTACTTCCGTGGTGCTGAAAAAACGTCAACATTTTGGCACTTTTTTACTTTTTTCAAAAAAACTAACCTAAGGAAGGGTTTTTCGGCACTCTTTGTTCTATAATATATTTTTGAGCGGGAAACTAGCCACAATATGAGCTCAACTTGAGCTCTTTAGGTTTATTGGTTAGGGAGATACAGCCAGTCAAAAAGAGACAAGTTTTCCAAAAAAGTGAAAATTTATCGGTAGAGCCATATTCCAAGACATGTACCGGCAAAATTAATGATTCTGAAGAGAAGTAATGAGGAAAGGAATTGTAAAGAATTGGATCAACTTCAGTTTGGTTCTAAAGTGATGCTTCTGGACGCCACAGTTTCCTCAAAAACGAAAAAATAGTGAAACATCGTAATTTTTGACCAGTCAATATCGACACAAAAAAAGCGGAACATTGCAAACGAGCATGCATCTACGATTTTTTAATATGTTATTAGGAACCCTGAGAGTAGTTTATATCCAAGTGTGCTACCCTGAAAAACGTGTGCTACTCCCGTAGTGCCCAATGCGGGACGTGCGCGCGGGGATGCTGCATTCCATCACTCGATCGTCGAGTTCGGTTTGTACCTGTTACACCGCAGTCGCTTTGTTGAAATCATTAAGTACGAACCTCAATAAAATAAAAGTTTATAATTTAGGGGTGTGACCGCGAATAAACTTCGTGCAAGATGGGCGATTGTTTTATATGTCATTCAAGCCTACTTAAAGGTAAGGTTGTTGTAAAACAAAAAGGGATTAACAGACTTATTGAAGCAAGTGAAAAACGTGGTCTTCGAGAAAACAAAGATTTTCTTTCGTAACTGTGGTGTTCGATGGATACCCACAAGATGCAGCTACGAGGAGTACTAAATCAGCTGAACGCCTGCGGCGCTCTGTTTCTCTCTCCTGCAGTGACATTTTGTTTGATGAATCACCCATTAAAGTGCCTCAGGCAAAACTACTCTCTAAAAAATCCAACAATCGCCGCCTGATCACCATGATACATACAGAATTCAAGAGACAGGGTATCGAGGTACATCAATCTGAAGAAGATGCTGATATAGCGAGGACTGCCCTTTGCAATAGCTCATCGTTCGAGCAAGTTTTTATAATTGGGGAGGATGTCGACCTACTGGTCTTCCTAAATGGCTTAAACTCTGGACAGACAAACAAGTACTTTCAGAAAGGCGGCAGAGGTGGGTCAGAATGCACTCAATATCCCGCAAATTTTCTTCACATATGGAGAAATGCCGCATCCAAGGGGGATAGTTTTGTTCCTTCATGCCATCAGTGGGTGTGACATCACCTCTACCCTCTTTTGGCGAGGTAAGATGAAGTGGTGCAACGTCCTGAAAAAAAAACCCACTGGATAGAGCTCGCCAATATTTTTCTTAATCCAAACTCCAACCAAGAAGAAGTAGGAAATGCTGGCGAAAAGATCCTCATGAACCTCTACGGAGCAGATGAGGGATCGCTGAACTCCCTGCGATACACTGCATTTGTAAAATCGGCAGACACGGCGAAAGTCAACCTTGCCCGCCTCCCTCCCACATCAGAGGCTGCAAAATATCATTCTTGGAGGACCCATCAGCAGGTGCAAAAATGGTTGGGGATAGACAAAAACCCGTGTGACTGGGGATGGGTCACCAGCAAACAAGGTCTCATGCCTGTCAGAATGTGCGCAGAGCCCGCTCCTCAGACCTTGCTTAAAATGGTGGTTTGTAGATGCAAAAAAGGGTGCTTAGGATCATGCACTTGCAGAAAGGCAGGGCTCAAGTGCTCTATCATATGCTCTTTTTGCCAAGGGTGAAGTTGTAGTAACGTCACATCTATTGCCCTGGACGAGGATGACGACGAAGGAGTGGACGACCCAATAACATATGACGACCCGCCTCCACCTCCAGAAAGCATCGTCCCTTCTTCGCCTCCATCTCCCATCACTGATTCAGACTGGATGGGACTTGGTCCTTCCAAAAGGACGAAGTTCTAAACTCCTACGGAGTTTGTGCTTGACTATCCTAGTTTACATTTATGTTTACGTTGATTATTTTATTTTTACGTTGTTAATTTAATTTTTACGTTCATTTGTTCACTGTATGTTCATATGAAGCTATTTATTATATATAAAGCGTTAATTTCACATGTTTCTACGTTTTTTTTTTAAGAAATATGTACCAAAATTATTCATTACATTGTCTTCATTCTTTTCCTAAACTTGGATGTTTCACTATTTTCTCGTTTTTTGAGGAAACTACGGCGTCCAGAAGCATCATTTTAGAACCAAATTGAAGCTGATCCAATTCTTTACAAATCCTTTCCCTATGACTTCTCTTCAGGATCATTACTTTTGCCGGTACATATCTTGGAATATCACCCTACCGATAAATTTTCACTTTTTTGGAAAACTTGTCCATTTTTGACTCGCTGTATCTCCCCAACTAATGGACGTAAAGAGCACAAGTTGGGCTCATATTGTAGCTAGTTTCCCGTAAAAAAAAAATATATTATAGAAAAAAGATAACCGAAAAAAGCTTCCTTAGTTAGTAAAAAAAGTGCCAAAATTTTGACGTTTTCTGAGCACCACGAGAGTAGCACAGGGTTGCAAACTTGGATATAAATTACTCTCACGAGTCCTAACAATATATAAAAAAAATCGTAGTACATGCGCGTTTGCGACCTTCGATGTTTATATTGACTGGCCTACCCATCATTATTGGCATCATAGTTATTAGCTACATCATGCACAGGTGCATTTGCGCCAATGGCTTCGCATTCCTTTAATATTTTTTCACAATAGGATCTAGACCATCTAGTTAGGCACAAATTATCATCGAATAGAGACATTGACATTACAGATCTGCATTTAAAAATGTGTCTGCAGGGAAGCCCTGTCGATTTTCTAAATAAACACTCGCAAGTGAAACAGGTAACCTGAAGCAAATCTTCTGATGTCACAGCCAAAAATGTCCCATTATCAAGCTGTTTTATATCTTCACAAGAACTACTTCGTTTAAGCTGTCTTTCAATTTTTTGAAAGGCAAAGTCGGTCAAATGCTGATAGTATAAATATTCTGTAAACCCAGTTTGAAATGGCTGCGCTAACGTTTTGTTTAGCATCTGTAAATTTTTTACATCTTTGCCTGTTCGAAGGCTATTAATGATAATGAAAAGGTGATCAATAAAATATTCGAGTGGACTGTACCTTGTGATCACACTCTTAAGCTTTGAATTAATAGACTCTAAACGGTTGTTAGTTTTGTTACCCATGCGTTGATTTTGCAATTCCCCAATTTGAGTCATAGTAAGTTTTGACACATTCGGGTACATTCGTGACCATTTCAGTGTAAATTTCATTGTAGTTAGTTTCGGAAAATGCGTATGCCAGTTTTTGAAAATATCGTTTGCTGATTTTAACTTTCTC
The DNA here is from genome assembly GCA_016904865.1 of Pissodes strobi. NCBI lineage: Eukaryota > Metazoa > Arthropoda > Insecta > Coleoptera > Curculionidae > Pissodes > Pissodes strobi. Next base: position 115,951 of record MU183960.1, read on the forward strand.
GGATGTAATACCCATTTTTTTAGCTGACACTTCCCTATTAAATATTTGGAAAACGTGAAAAAGACATATCATTAATTTAGCATTAGGAAAGCGTTTCGAAAAAACGGTCCTCTCTGTTTTATCTTTGTCAGACATAACTACTTGTACTCTTTCCCAAGCAGGATTTCGATTTTTAAAAGTATTTATAAAAAAATCAAGGATTCTTCATTTTCTTCGGCAATCAAGCAAATTGCAACGATTTCACTTAAACCATATCCATCTTCTATCATTATGATATGTGTGGCGAAGCGTAAAACAACTAAACAATACGTTCCATCAATGAAAATAATTTCGGGATATGCGTTAATATAGCTTTTCATACGTTCATCTTGAAAATAAAGACCTTTAAACATGTAATTTTTGTCAACTAAAATTTCGATCTCCTTACAACCATGATTTTTTTTTAAATTGTAACACATTCTTCAAGACTTTTTTTTGCGGGTTTGATCTATTGTTCAAATTGGTGAGATCTTTTAAAGTTATTCTGCAACCCGTTTCTTTTGTTATTTGATTTAAAATATTTTTTTATTTGCTCCTGCATTTAAAGCATGTTGTGTATCAAGTTTAATATTTTCGGGCAGGTTTAACCTTTGTTTTGCAAGAAAATTCAAATATGCTTTTGACGACGTATGATTGTGGTCGTTTTTAATTTCTTGTATAAAAAGAAATTTCTTACAGCTACTTACTTTTACAAAAATACTCGCTGGGCACTGCTGTTTGTAAGTGCTAGATTTCCTAACAGATTTTTCATTTTTGCTTTCAAACGGCCTTCCTCCTCTAACACAGGCTAGGCGAATGTAATAGTACCTAAGAGATAAGTTAATGTCTACTATAGTATTAGGATTTCGATGCTTTTGTCTTTCGATTGTCCTGCTATCACGTAACCAATACTCATTATTTGTATTTTATTTATAGTTACTTAATGCACTTTCAAACTCCTCATATGAGGAAAACTTATCACTAACTTTCATTCTTTTTAACTCTTTCACAACATTACATTGGAAAACACAGTAGGTAAGTAAACAACGAGGTACCAGTACTCGAGTCTAGACACATCGGAATAACTAGGCTGCCGGCGCCGGCTTGCATATGCAATTTATAAGATTGCCGGAGCCGGCATCCGAATTAAAAAAATTTGGAAACCGGCGCCGGCAGCGCAGTCACTTCCTTAATATAAACTTAATAAAAACATATAAAAACGTCTTGATTTCCCCATTGACCAATTTGATCAACGACTACTTGACTGCAAATATTTTTCCCCACAGTATTTAAAATAGCCAAAGTGATTCCAATTTTTAAAAAAGGCGATACATAGGACTTTAACAATTACAGACCTATATCTCTATTGCCTGTTTTCTCAAAAATAATTGAATCAGTAATAAAAGATCAACTGGTTTCACATTTTGAGAATAATGATATTTTTAGTAAAAACGAGTTTGGTTTTCGAACAATCTCTTTTGCGGCTATGGATATTGCAGCAAGTTCAGACTACTTGCGTGTCCCTCCTTATACCATTTAAGTTCAATTCGCAGACAGGGAGTGCTCCCTACACCACTCTTCGACTAAGCGACTGAAAAGTACCGTAAGATCGTCTGCATATGCATTGAAGTAGAATCCATCTGAGTTGAGGCGATGCAAGAGGCTGTCGAGAACAAGGTTCCATAGCAGTGATGACAGAACGCCTCTCTGCGGGCAGCCTCTGGCAACGATGCCTCTCACTATACAGTGTTTTCCACCTTTATTTACACGCGTCTCTTTGAGAGCATGTTGAAAATCCAGCCACTGACAGCAGGAGGGACGCCCCTATTTGTTAAGGCAGCATTGATTTTTCCAAAGGTGGTTTTATCAAACGCACCTTGCCAGTGTGGCAGGTTTTGACAGAGCCGCCAATATTCTTATTTCAAATAGAGTGCTTTATATATTTTTACATTTTTTTAATTCTTAATATTCTAGATCGTTTTTAAGTGACATGTTATAGCTAAATTAATTTATTTTCGAGATATTAACATTTGAGGAATGCCATTTTTTTTCACTTGTATACGTATTATCCTTTCTTTTTCTTTTGGAACGGTACCATTCTTAGGGTTTTTCAGGTACATGCGCCATTAAAGACATCGAGAATTACCAAGTCGCCCGCTCCTTGGCTTACGGATAACCTTAAATTAATGATGCGGTTACGTGACAAAGCTCTTCTAACATTCCGTAAATCAGGGACGGACGCGGATAGGCAGAGTTATAGAGATCTACGGAATTTTGTGAGTACTGCAGTGCGACAGGAAAAAAGAGCATACCTGAACTATAAATTTAAATCTGATCCAAAGCAGTTCTGGAAAACTATTAAATATCTAAATATTGGGTCCTGCCAGAGAAATACAGGGAGCGTTCTTTCTGATCCACATCTTTTTAATGTTTTTTTTATTACCAGTGTTCCTGATCTCCCTCCAACTGCAATTAATTTAGATGTGGATATTAATGATAAATACTCTGGCAAATATCCTAATATAGTGTCAGATTTTGAATTTTCTGAAGTTACTCAGGAATTGGTCACGAGTTTATTCAATGGAATTAATTCAAATGCCACAGGGACTGACAGCATTGGATTAAGAATGCTTTCATTGGTTTTTCCTCATGTTGTTGAATATCTAACTTGGATCATTAATAAATGTCTTTTAAATTCTGTTGTCCCTTCACAGTGGAATAATGCAAATATTATACCTGTCCCAAAAAATAATAATCCAACTGAATATAGTCATTTTAGACCTATTAGTATCCTTCCCACGGCTTCTAAATTACTCGAGAAAATTGTTTTTTTGCAAATCAATAATTATTTAACCAATCATAGTATCTTGCCGTCTATTCAATCTGGCTTTCGGGCACACCATAGCATAACAACTGCATTATTGAAGGTAACGGATGATATTTATCATGCCAGTGACGAAGGCAAGTCAACTTGCTTGGTCCTGCTGGATTTTAGCAAAGCATTTGATACTCTCAACCATGATATTTTGTGCAGAAAACTCGGATATATCGGTTTTGGTCAATCGGCGGTATTATTTTTTAAAAATTATTTGCAAGATCGTAGTCAAAGAGTGTGTCCTAATGGAAAAATGTCGAGTTTTATTCGAGTTGAGCAGGGTGTTCCACAGGGAAGCGTGCTTGGGCCTGTGCTTTTTTCCATTTACACTTTTGACTTATACACCTGTGTCAAGTATTGTTCTATACATCAGTATGCCGACGACACGCAAATATACTATTCGTTTCATATTAGTGATGCAGCTGAAGTAGCTTTTAAAGTTAATGAAGACTTAAAAAATATTTCTTCTATATGCAGTGCGCATAACTTAGTTTTGAATGAGAAAAAGACTGAAATCTTGATTTTTGGGTCTAAAAAGGATAATTTAATGAATGATGATAACTTCAAGATAATGCTTAACAACGAAATATTAGAGTTTAGTACATGTGTGAAAAATTTGGGTCTTTTATTGGACAATAATCTTAGGTTTGAATCACATATAAAAAAATTAGTCCAAAGGTCATATTGTAAATTGAAACTTCTCTACTTTCATAAGGAAATATTTAGCACTGACATTAAATTGAGATTATGTAATTCATTGATTTTGTCTGGCTTGTCATATTGTGATGTTATATTCTGGCCGGCAATTCTTAAAATGGACAGGGACACCCTCCAGAGGATTCAGAATTCGTGCATCAGATTTGCCTTTGGTCTGCGCAAGTTTGATCATATTAGTGACAAACTGGCGGAGTCTGGGTGGCTGAGGATGGAGGAAAGATATCGGACTCACATGGCAACAACAGTGTTTAATTTGATTAA
>MU183960.1:126743-139423 GCA_016904865.1 Pissodes strobi
GCTATCTACTAACGATATTATGCGCAGATAGACAATACCACCAAAAGAAAAAAAAACACAGCCAGGCTATGGAAAATTGTAAGATCACATAAGATAAAACTTGCCAAAATTATATTTCCAAACAGACTAAACAAAATTGACTTTCATTATTTATCAATGTTACCATCAATAGATTCCTCGTCATCACTGTTAGAGAAATTTTCTTTTAAGTCGCTAATATGCCAGTTACCAAGGTCATTACCATCCATGTCCCTCAAATTATAAGTTACATTAGAAAGAACCTTATGTACCACACATGGTATATATTTTGGCGCAAATTTTGCCGTGAAGTCATTAGGGGCATCAGATAACTTAAAATTCTTTTTCCAAAGTTTATCACCAACGTGATAACAAACATCCCGTTTTCTCAGATTATAATGTTTAGAATTTTTACTATGGTATGCCTTTATTTTATTCCTAATATCGACAAAAAGTTTAGGAAGTTCTTGTAAATCGTTAGTATATTGATTATTTTCAGTAATTAAAGGTATATTATTTTCGTTTTGAGAAACCTTACCATAGTAATCCCCCGAAATTGGAACATTTCTGCCAAAGGTTAAGAATGCCGGAGAGTAACCCGTGACTTCATGCTTTGCTGTTCTTATTGCCTGACTAACTTTATAAATGCTTGAATCCCAATCCTTGTGATTGTCATGTATATAAGATCTAATGCAACGCGTGATGTCTCGGTTAACTCTTTCCGTGTGGTTGGCTTGAGGATGATACCTTAAATTATAAAAAATTTTTTGAACATTATAATTTTTTAACAGATTTTTAAATTCATTACTAATGAACTGTGGACCATTATCACAACAAAAAATTTGAGGAACTCCATAAATTAAAAATACTTGATTTTCTAAGAATTTTGTTATGTTCTTAGCAGTTGCATTATTCATAGGATGAACCAACATAAATTTCGTAAACCAATCTACAACTACCAGGACATACCGGTTACCCTGTTTGGACCTGACATATGGACCCAAAAGATCAGCCGAAAGCATCTGGAATGGAAAATTTATCTCCCTACAACTTCCCATAAGACCTGGCGTTGATTTGTTAGGACTTTTATTTGCTTGACAAACATTACACGCCCTCACATAACGATAAACATCCCTTCGAATACTTGGCCAATAATACAAAGACAAAATTCGAGACAAAGTCTTAGATATACCAAAATGTCCAGCACTCTCACTGTCATGGAATAGCTTTAAAATACTTTTACGGTTTTTCGTAGGTATAACAATTTTCCATTCATTGAGATTGCTAGTGATACCATGATAATTAAAGATATGCTTATATAGTACGTTATCTTTGACACAAAAAGTAGGATAAAGATTCGGAGCATTAGAAACCTTAACAATCATATCATTATACCATTTATCAGGTTCGATTGAAGACAGATCAAAAACAGAAATATCACAATTGTCTCCAGAGGGAGAGACAGCTCTAGATAGTGCATCAGCAACCACATTCAGAGAACCTTTACGATGTATAACTTTAAAATCAAATTGGGAAAGTTTTAATGCCCATCTTGCTAATTTACCGGTAGGATTCGACATATTATGTAACCATATAAGTGCAGAATGATCAGTAATTACAGTAAAAGAAGTACCTTCCACATAGCAACGAAATTGTTCAATACCAAATATAAGAGCAAGCATTTCTTTCTCAGAAACTGAGTATTTTCTCTGACATTTATTCAAAGTTTTACTAGCATATGCTATGGGGTGTTCGAAACCCTCTTCTTCTTGGAAAAGCACTGCTCCCATACCTGTATCGCTACTATCAGTTTGAATAAAAAATGGCTTAGAGAAATCAGGACTTGCAAGCACGGGGGCTCCAGTTAACCGTTTTTTAATTTCAAGAAAAGCAACATCAGCTTCTGGTGTCCACGCAATTGCTTGTCCTTTTTTCCTACCCTTTAACAAATCAGTAATCGGTGAAGAAATGGATGCAAAATCCTTAATAAACCTACGATACCATCCAACTAATCCTAATAGACGTTTAATCTCGGTTGAATTTTTAGGTACCGGATAATTTTTAACCGCGGTTACTTTATCTTCACTCGTATGTAAACCATTTTTATCAATTTCATAGCCAAGATATGATAAGGAAGGGCGACAAAACTTACATTTTTCCAAATTAATAGTCAAATTAGCATTCTTTAATCTTTCAAAAACATCTTTTAAGGTCCTAATATGGATTTCAAAAGTAGGGCTGGCAATTATGATGTCATCAAGGTAAACAAAACAATACGGCTCTAAATCTGGTCCAAGAATTAAGTCCATAGTTCGCTGCATAGTTGCAGCACTATTTATTAAACCAAAAGGCATGACTCTATATTCAAAAAGTCCACGACCATATACAGCAAACGCGGTTTTTGGACGAGAAGCTGGCTCTAAAGGAATTTGATGAAAAGCTTTCGTTAAATCCAAAGAACTGAGATATTTTGCATCTCTTAATTTCGACAAAATAACATCTATTCTTGGCATAGGATATGAATCTTTTACAGTATACGCATTTATTTTACGTGCATCATAAACTACCCTAAATTCCCCTGACTTCTTTGGGACCAACCAAAGAGGACTACACCAAGGAGATTTTGAAGGCTGTATAATATTTAGTTTTAACATTTCATCAATTTCCTTATTAAGATGTTCCTGCATTTTGGGCGAAAGAGGGTACTGCCTTTGTCTAATTGGTTTCGTATCACCAGTGTCAATAGTGTGTTGCATAACATTAGTTAAACCTAATTTATTATCAGATTGAATATTTTTAAATAAGCCAATGACATGATTAAGTTGTTCAGTTTGTACTTGAGATAAATCATCTTTATTTAAAACTGAACTTATTGTACTACAATTTAAGATTTTAGTGTCATAAGTTAAACTATCAAAATCGGCTTTAACTTTAAAAATTTTTAAAAATTCAATTCCTAAAATTAGTTCATGAATGACACTAGGAATGATTAAGACTTTAATGTTACGACAAATCCCATTTAAACTGATTGGTAAGGTTACATATCCCAAATAATCTTGGATTTTTCCATCGGCAGTAGATACATTAAGAATAGAATCATAATTTATTTTTAAATTTAATTTCCTAAGAAGCGAAAAACCTGCTGAACCCAAGATGCAGTTGTTCGAACCACTATCGACCAAAGCCAAAATATTTACATCATTCACACATACTGTTACATATGGTCGGGTATCATTATCTTTCCTTGAGAAAATCGGACTAACAGACACATTATTTTTAGAATTCACAAAATCATTAACTACACCTAACCATACTTGCCATTCCTGTGAATTTCTTGCTATTACTGTTTTGTGCCTGCTTTCTTTTTGTTTTTGTTCGTCTTTTTCACATTTGTCTCTTGTGACGTTGAGCTTTCGTCTTGATTTTGAATGGTGACGATATTCGTTTGAGGAGTATCGCCACCTCGATTCATGTTTTTTGAACACGAAAAACATTTAGCTATTGTGATATTTTTCTTACCGCAGCCATAGCAAAAAATTCTTTTAGGGCAACGACAATTTGCAAAAATGTGCCCTACTCTATCACAATTCCAACACGATTTAGCACTATCTAAGCCAGAGGTATTAGAAACAACTTGAAAACCAGAACCAGTCGAAGTGCCAGATGTAACCGCACTTAATTCAGGTTCCAAAAGACCTGATTTATTTGAAGGAGGAGGCTTGTATCTATCTGACCATGACCTAGATTCTTCCAATCTTTTACATAAAGTAGTGAGTTCAGATATAGTATTTATTTCCATCAAAGCTAACTGATTTATATAGAATGGTAAAAGATTCCTACGAATTTGATCAACTCTTACTTTTTCTAAAGGTACACTAGATAGTTTCCGATAAAGGCATTCCATAGAAGCAATATACAGAGTGATTCTTTCGTTATTACCCATAGTACGGTTTTGAATTTCCAATAATAAATCTTGTTCATAAAAATAAGGTAAAAAATCAGATTTTAATTTTTGAACTACTTCATCCCAATCATTTAGGTTATGCCTATTTGCAGAAAACCATGTCCAAGCAGGACCCTTAAATATATCACAAGCAGATAAAAACAAGTCATCCTTCGTAACATTTCGACTAACTCTAAGCTCTTCTACCTTTTCGAGGAAAGAAAGAACTGATTCCTCATCTGTAGAACCGGTAAAACTAATGTTCCATTTATAAGGCGCTACATATTGTCTATTTTGTACTGAAGGTACAGGAGGAATAGCAACTGCAGGAGATACATGAGTAGGAGTAGAGGTTTGAGCACTGGTTTGTAGGTTATCTAACTTAAATGCAAAATCACCCTCTAAACTAAGAATTTTAGTCATTAAATGTTGTTTCTCAGTAATATGCAGATCATTACTAGGCAATAATCTAGACACTCTATTTGAAAGATGTGTTAACCTGTCTTCTAATTTCTTTCTCTCCGATATCAAACCTGAAAATTTATCTATTAACTGTACTAAATCATTATACGTCTCTAACGCGCCTTTAATATCTTTCTCAAAAGGTTTGTTGTTAGTCGGATCAACAAAGCTTCGATTAACCGATTCTTGTTTGAAACAACCACGTAAGAGTTTCCTTTTCTCATCAACATTCAAACTACCAGCATTTTCAACTTGCCTAAGTTCTAATTCGTACGTTAATTCATTACTTTTCAAACTATGCACATCCATCGTGACAAAGATTGCAAGAAAATACGGTATAATAAAAGTATTTGCACCAGTACTTAATTTCAAAATAAAATATTCAGAAGTAATCAATAATCAATAAACGCAATAATAAAAATCAAATAGTAATCAATAATACTCAATAAATGCAATAATAAAAGTCAAATAGTAAATCACGAAAAACTTTGTAAGGATCAGATCACCAAATTCCTGAGTATCAGCTAACAAAAATTTACTAAGCAATAAGATAGCCACTTTAATTATGTAAACTACATAAAAACACGTTGGTCGCCAATTTGTAACAATTTAAGTTCCTGATGTTTTTTGGAAATATTCTAAGTTGCCGGATAGGTCGCGAGTTTATTTTATTGGTTAGTAAGGATTTTTTCTTGGGCGCCAGAAATTCCTCAACTCTCAAAGAACTGTCAAGTATCACCAATAAAAGCTTAAAAGCTAACAAAAATCACTTGATAGACGTTGAGAACTGCAGAATCTCATATTCGCCGGAAATAAAAAATGTTCTTAAAAACAAATTTACAATAATTTTATTTCAATAAATATTATTAAAATTAACAATCCAAATTATAACTTTGTTGAACAGAGTTGAAGAATTAAATTGATGTTAGAAAAAAAAAACAATTAAAATATTAATTTTTGAAATTAGTCAAAACCAAAAAAAATTCTGATCCAGCAGTGATTTTTACGTTTGCAAATAAAATACTTAGCTTAGACGCTCAACCCTGGTTGGACACACTTCTCTTCACCTCGTTCCCTTTTTCTCCAATTGCCTGTTATTTGTTAGGTCTATATGAGTAAGGATAACATCAGAGGGCATAAACGTCTTATAGAGCTGATACGTCTAATGCTGCAATGGTACACTCGGTTGATGCTTGATTATCAATCCAAGCTCTTTGACCAATTTCCGTGAAAATATGCAAACAGAAAAAAACTTGTTTTAGACCAGAATGTTGGTTGATATTAAGCAAAAAAATGAACAATAATGAACAGTAATTGAAACAATCTCATCAAAATATTTCAAACTCTTTTACTTAAAAATTAAATCTACGATCAAAAATTACAAGATTTGTAAATGAAGGATTAAACTATGATTAAAAGAAAAAAACAAGATTCGTCAATGAATCTGATAAAACTATGTTGCAAATTACAAGATCATTAATGAATGATTAAACTATGTTTAAAGATACAAGATTCGTCAATGAATCTGATAACACTATGTTCCAAAATACAAGATCATTAATGAATGATTAAACTATGTTTAAAAATACAAGATTCGTCAATGAATCTGATACTCAAGGCTACTTCAAAAAAAATAATGATTAAATTTAACTTAAGCACACTTTTAAATAAGTGCCAAATAAATGAAAAGTCCCCAAAAAAGTTTATTTAAAAGAAAGGTTCTAAAAAATAAGCTAAATACTAGTCAAAAATTGATAGAAATATGATTACTTCAAAATTACAAATTAATAAATATGCAAATTCTTCCTAAGTCAAATTTATGCGATAAGAAAACTGTATGTGCTATGATCACAATACAATTTGATCGACATTTCACATTATGTCACCGTTCTCCCATTTCATTCGTCAAAGTGAGCATTACAAGCCGCAAGCAAAAATGAATCGAGCAAATTTAGCTACGAGTTTAGCAAGGAGCTAAGTTTACAAAGATGAAAGTTATAAATTTACCGTCGACTGTCGGTAGAGAGAAGAAATAAAAATCCAAGGTGAGTTCTCAAAGAAATTCAATAATATATTTCATGAATTAGAAATAACAAAAGAGACAACTCACCTTAGACTTTCAGAAATGGGATATCCTATTCTCTCCACTGGCAGTAAACTCAAGGTCTATTGGCTATTGGCTACCCATCCGGTTCTTTCCAAAATTTGGCAAAGCCTTTGTTAATAAATTAACCTTGAAAGTGGTGGATTGGAGCCAGGAATTAGCTAAAAACATAAAAGACCAACAGAAATCGGTAATAACGTTAGGTTAGCAAAAAAATTCTCCTTGCCAACTCGAACTACGCAGTTAAATCTTCCTGTAAAAGTTAACGAAATTTACGATAAATATAATAAAATGGATTGAGTAGAGGGTCCACTAAGATCATTTATCCAACAATACTCTACAAAAAGCCCAAGATGGCCCGGAACAATGATGAATACAATTTCTAAATCTAGATTAGAAATCTGTAATAAATTAAAGTATTGTCGTCTAAATCATTGATTGAAAATCCCTCTAGAACCTGAAAATTGTCTTTAAGACACTCCTAAAACAAAGAAATAAATTTGTTCAGTTAAACGCGGAATGTGCAAAAAAAAAACCAAATCACATTCCACCAAAAATAAAAATGGTTCTCACCTTGACGACGTGAAATTGGAGACTCTAGCAACGTTCGCCGTTCGATTTTAGAACCGGTCCAAATCGCATTCAAAGGAGTAGGAGGGAGACCATCAATTAAAATCACAATACTATTATCGCCCTCTATTCAAAGGCCAGTATAATAAAAATATTTTTATAGAAAACGACGCAAAACCAATACGACTATAATTCTAATGATAGCTCCACCTATGTACAAAAGATCTAACTTCTAGCGAAATCTTACCTAGGTACCGAAACCAAATCGCATGAATATTTGCATAAAAATCACTTTGCAATATAAAAATCTTAAAACCTGAAAAACCATGTAACGAATTATTTCGTTACAATATGACATCATTTTAAATATTACCGTTTTATTTTAGGAAAAATAAGATTTTTTAGGATATTTATGTCTGCTGATGAACAAATTTTAGCAGCCCTTGCCGACTTAGAAAAGATTCTTAGCCAAATTCGGAGATTTATATGCTTGGTGTATTCGTCAAACCCAAATTTAAACACTCTTAGTAAATTAAGGTGGTAGTTGTTTGCAAAAAAGCAGTTGGAAAGTGAGCAGCTTCCACCAACATAATCGAGTTTATTACCTGCTCTGCAAAGAACACGATTACAGACGTCCATTTCGGTCAACTCTCATATAAACGACGTTTATATGAGAGGTCATGTTGATAGACCCTTTAGATTTTGGTTGGATAAAAACAGGAAATATGTATTGTCCAGTATTAACGACGGTTCCAAACATAGCACCAGATTAATTTCTTAATTTGGTTACTTGTGCATGCAAAAAAGGTGGTTGCACCACCTGCAAATGTGTACTTAATAAATTGCGATGCACGGAAGCTTGTTTGTGCACCGAAGAACTTTGTCAAAATAAAACAGATTTTGACCAAAACAGTGAAGAAAGTTCAGAAGAGGATGATTGAGCATTGAGTGACAGATTTTAAAGGTGAACTAAAGGAAAGGGCACAAAGATATGGTTTTCATGTTTTCTTAAACTGATTGTAATCACAGAATACCTTTTAAAATCGTTTAATAAATTTTCAAGTGTATTGATTTCTCGTGATTTTGCCGTTTTTTCAGGATCATGTTCAAAATGTTGCCCTTTCAAGAAGTGGAGATAGTACAAAATAATCATCCATCATAATTCTCAAAGTGACTTAATCTTTAATTCCAAAGGGGACAAAGAACACACAGAAAAGTTAGAGATCACGAGAGCAAAAAGAAGTCCAATCCTCGATTGTGTTAATGATGTTTTTAATTTGTGAACGATTTGTATACCATAACATATGGTAGCGAAGTGGTTAGCCTGTCCGATTTTGGAGCAGAGGGTCGTGGGTTCGATCCCTGGGCCTCGAGTCGTTGTAAAAGTTTCTATTTGTTATTTTTATTTTTATTTTTGTTGCTTTACGTTTTTTTAAGCATAATAGTATGTGACTGTCGCTAAATTATTTTTCAGTAATGTTCAGTTGTAAATGAAACACCAACAGTACCTACATTATTATTTTAACTTGTGAGCGTTGTGGTTGTTGTTTACATAAGTAAGGTATGTTTTTTCATTAGTTTTAATTTTTCCGTGGTTCTATGTTATCATTTTATTTAGGTCTGATGATGCCGTAAGGCGATACACGTGTAACCCTAAATACACATATACATTGACTGTGACTTTGACTTTGTGTTCTTTGTCCCCTTTGGAAGTGGGGATAGGAGATACATAGCTAACATATACACCGTTGAAAAGATGAGGATGATGTATATAAACATATTTTTCTTACTTCTTACCGTTTTTAAGTTATTTTTGATTTTTTTGAAATAAAAAATATTTTGGTAGAGTTTTTATTAAATATTTTAATCAGTTTATGAGCTATCACAAAAGTGAATAGAACATTTTTCATTCTAAATTTTACTGCAAACACGCCCGTGAAAGAACGATCCCTCTACTTTAAGTGGTTTCGGAAGTACAAACGGAAGAAAGTTTCACCCTTTAAGAGAGGGTGAGGGGTGAACGGTAACATAGTGGGGGCGGCAACATCAGTTTTAGTAGTCAGTGAGTCGTAAATATTTATAAGAAAATGTCTTACCAACTTCCTTCAAAATTTCCGGCAAAAGTCAATTTTATGCCCGTGGCTCCTCTACTATAATTTTTAGATTTGCATCTGCTACACATTAAGGGAGAACTAACCTTTTCTGTTTCTAAATTGTTCTGCATTATCGCCACCTGAAAAATGTTTCATTTCAAAAATCAGAGCATTTCAAAGATATAAAGCTTGTTTTTTTTTTGGGAAAAATATGATATTATTTCTGTCAACAAATTTGTCTTAATTTCTCCATTATCAATTAAAGGGTACAGGAATAAAACAAGGAATGTCCATTTTTCAACAAAAAAAATAGTTTATACCGTTCACGTGTAGTATTTTTGTGTATTTTCTTGTGGTAGTAAGCGTGCAAACCAAAGATATCCGCAATATAATAAAATAAATAATTACTATACAGGCATAAAACAAGAAATGTCCAAGCGCAACCGGAATAAAAGTGGGAATGTCCGTTTCAGCAAACGTAAAAATACGTTACAGTTTAATAATTTTCGACTAGTCGTTACTTGTCTGTCTTTTGGCGTAGGTGGCAGTCGCCTGTTTCGTTTACTTTAAGATCATGAATTCCGAAAGTGTAAGTGATTTCAAACCTAAGAAAAGACAAAAAACTGGCAGAATGCAGGATGTCATGAAAAAGCTAAAGTTGTCTTCACATGGACAAGGAGAACCATGTAACTGCAAGAGGTTAAAATGCTTTGAAACTATCAGTGATTTGGAACGTAGTGCAATTTTATTTGACTTTAACCAAATGAGTGGTGTTGGGGAAACACCCGAACAACTGTATTATCTTGTCATTTTTCACCGGATAGTTTGGTGATAACACCCTGTAAGTATGTAGTATGATTGATCCACGAATAGATTTATTTAACCCCAGGCAAACAGAAATTTGTACATTTAAATCAGCATATGTCAGTTCTTTAATACACCTTAGTCCAAACCTGGATGGTCGATTCCATCAGGTAAAGCTAAATGCTATTTTGTCATTTCAATTGGGTGTAAGGGTTTTCAATTTAATATATCCGTGTCTCCGTCAGTGTTCAGCGAACAGCACATGTCAAGGAAAGAAAGAAACACACGTGTACTTTCGCGCCAATCCCCACTCTCAGCCGACTTTTAGCTTGGCGCCTTAAGGCCAGCGAGAAGAAGAAATTATAGTTCAGTGCAATTTTAACGTTCACTCAAGCAAGAGCGAAAATTCTCGTTCTCCTCTTCGCGCCAAAAGGTCCCATCCTTTTAGGCAAATTCTCCGATTGTATGCACAAATATTAGAGAATATTTAGTGTACCTCTGTTATTTTTGTCAACGTTGGAAACGTTTAGGCGTTTTGTAACGCAATTCTTTATGGCCAGAAACTACGTGGTGTAGTATGAGTTGAAGAAACACTGTAAAATGGCGTCTGCAAATTTGCAGTAGAGAAAATCCATTCAAATACCAGCTAAATGAATCCAATGTGTAAAGTCTACAGGCTACCCCTGAGTACGACAATAGTGGAGAAACGAGAAAATCAAGGTATTTCGTAGAGTGAGAGGAAAGTTTAAAATTTAAAGACAAAGTTCCAATTTTAAAGTAACAAATCAAGACATTTTAGTAACTATTTTAATTAAGCGCCCTTTTGTATTTAGTTTTCATGTGAGTAAATGATTGAATGCATGGAAGTAGATTAAGAAGTATTTAAAAATTGTACTTATATTTTTTACATCAATTGCAAATGCATAATTGCATTATTAAAGTACATCAACTTACCTACCGAGTTTCAATTAAAATAATCTATGTTTAAAACCCCAACACTCTATTTTTATACAGTCCACTCCTTGCTCCAGCTTGTTGTTAATTATGCTGTTAATTGCTACCCTCACCTTTATGGTCAAAATAAGTTAATAAAATTAATTTATTTGTACCGACCAAGTGGGCATGATGAACAAAACAGTTATCTGTGTGGTTTGATTTCTTTTATACCCGTTCAAAGGCGCCAATCTAGAAAAGCCGAAGCTGAAGCTCTATATCATGATAATACTTACGCATAAAAGGTAAGGGTAAAAAGAGATCATGTTGTGAAGGAAATACCTGTGTGTAGTAAAGCTTTATTAAGCATGCACGGAATCTCCAAAGGTAAATTAGAACACTTGCAAAAATCATTAAAACATATAGGTTTAGCACCAAAAGATCAACGCGGTCAACATGCTAAATTAATTAGAAAGTTACCTGAGGATAATTATGCTAAAATCACAGATCACATAAACTCGTTTAAAGGAAGGTTGTCATATTATAGTATCAAAGATGCCAAAAAGTTATACCTACCAGAGAGTTTAAACATTAAAAAAATGTACACAATGTTTCATGAATTGTTTCCCAGTGTAAAAGTTTCCTATGAAACGTACAGAATGATCTTTAATACTAAATTTAATATAAGTTTTGGTTTACCACGTAGTGACACTTGCAGCGCATGTGATAGGTTTACAGCGGAAGTAAATAGACTGAAAAAGAATGGAAGCTTGGAAAATGAAATAAGAAAATTAGGAGTAGAAAACCAATTGCATAAGAAGAAAGCCCAAAGATTTTATGACGAGGAACGGAAGGCAAAAAATAAAGCAAGAACTACCAAAGACTTCGTAGCAATTGCACAGAAAAATATATCTCTTCCAAATGTGCCAACTAATGACGTCTATTACCTGCGACAGCTTAGTATGTATTCATTTAACATACATGTTCTTTCATCTGGCATGTCCCTATTTTACACTTACCCTGAACATGTTGCCAACAAAGGATCAGATGAAGTTGCTACTTTCCTCTTTGATTTCACTGTTAATAACTTTGATGTCGAGGTGTAACACTTACGTATTTTTTGTGATTCTGCGGGTGGTCAAAACAAAAACTTTACAATGTTCCGATTCATGCATTATGTGGTTCATACTATTAAACGGCTTTTAGATATCTGAATGCCGAATCGCACCACCACCCTACCACAAATCCAGTCAGTGGCACATACATTGATATCTCGGTCTTACCGCCTAACAAAACCTACCCAAAGGCAAGAAGAAATTAAACAAACAATAAACGCCCTAAAACAAAATGGCTACTCTGGAAACAACATTAGGAAGGCAATCAACCAACAAAAACAGACAAAGAAGAAACCAAAAACCAAGGAAGAACATAACACGATAAAAGCCATCCTTCCATATATAAAGGGAGTCACTGACAAAATCGGCAGAATCCTAAGGAAGCATCAAATCGGGCCAATTTTCAAGCCACAGCGACCCTTAGTCCAAGTACTCGGAAATCCAAAGGACAAAGTGAAGTTTGAGAACCAAGGAGTGTACAGCGGCAGCCAAAAATCATACATATGGCAGACGAATAGACGAATTTCAACTAGAATCCAGGAGCACAACACCAGCATCGGAACGAAGCAGACTACAGCACCGCTATTCCAGCACCACTTAGCAACAGGACACTCTATCGATTTCAATAACGCTAGACA
>MU183960.1:144423-162554 GCA_016904865.1 Pissodes strobi
AATATATATTTTTTTTGTTTCAAATGTGTTCAAGTTTTGTAGTATATAGTATATGTTTGTTAAATTTGATGTTATTTAGATACTCGCTATCAAGCTTACCATGTTTACGTGAAAAGTTTAAAGTTTATTGAGATTTGACATTCAAAATAAGTTAATATTGTTGGTACCTTGTTACTGTTAGGAATGTTGATATTTTAGGCAATTTTTCCAAGAGTTTGTTGTTTATGTTTTATCATTTTGTATTATTTATAGATGTTGACTATGTTTATATGGACGGTTTTTGGTTTAAAGATTATTTGGATTCAGTAGGTTAGTAACCATGTTAGTGTTTGAAATTACAGACAAATTCTCCAAAGATTATAATGTAAATCCATAAGTACGTTAGTGTATGAGATTTTACAATTTCAAACATATTTTCCAAAGGTATAAGTATCTAGGAATTTGTTACATAAATAAAAATCCAACTTCATCAATGTTTTACAATTTTATTATTTCATCGGTTAACCTTAGAAATTTGAATTTACTAAATACCTACGTGGAAAAGAATACAGAATATTCATGGGAATACAATATGTATTCCAAGATACAGAAATAATCAGAATTGAGGAGCATCCACGCCATAGTAAACAAATCCATTTTTACCAGAAAATGAGATAAATATTGCATCATGTAGACCTTGATCATCTCTATGAAACCCCATGCACCGTTTTAACCAAAAGTACACAAATCCTTGTATAATGGTGGAGTCAAATCAGTATTTTCAACCAAAGAGTAACAAATCCGTATATTATTAATTTTCGTCAATTTCAGTGGAATTTCTCTCAAAAAGCAACAAATCCTTGCAGGAAATACGAACGCGGTGCTATAACCCATGCAAAAGTGAACAAATCCAGAGGTATTTTAAATCTGCCTCATAAATATCATATTTTATAAATAGTGTGCCATCTAGTATGCAACAGTGTAAATAACGGTTGATGCACGTTGTCTGAACGTGTTTTCGTGCAGCAAACCATTCCGCGATTTTGGGTAAATAAATGATAGAGGCCGCCACGCTTGCAAGCATATTAATTTCACTATTGCGGCGTCACGTCGCATTAGCTAGAAGTGTTTGGAGTAGTTTACTTGTTTATAGTGATTTATTGATAGATTTATTATTTAAAATGGATGACTCTCTATCTCCCCGTACCCCCCCCAAGTTTGACCAGGGGAGGGGAGAGAAGGAAAAACTTAAATAATTAATTCCGGGAGAACGGGAAGAGGTACGGGGTCGAAATTTTTATGGTAGGTGCGCCCCATGGGGGGTCATACGAGAGGGG
Source organism: Pissodes strobi (assembly GCA_016904865.1). Taxonomy (NCBI): domain Eukaryota; kingdom Metazoa; phylum Arthropoda; class Insecta; order Coleoptera; family Curculionidae; genus Pissodes; species Pissodes strobi. The sequence goes on from MU183960.1 coordinate 145,740, forward strand.
AGGGGGCTCTAATTTAAGGGGGGAAACCGGTTTTCGCCCGTATCTCTGCAACGAAGGCTCTGATCGAAATTCTTACAAACGATGACCCCGCCTGTTGAAGTTTTCACTTCTGTCGTGCGGTCTTAAGCACACACCAATTTTTTTTTATTGCATTTCTTATTCTTGTTATTGTACTGATTATAGATACAAGAAGCCACACTTTGGTACGGCTGTCATAAAAAAATGCAATCACAAAGCAAAACATATGAGTGTTCGAAAGTAACTGCGGCAGAAATAGAGCATTGTAGACAAATTTTATCAAAATTGTGTCTACAGCGAAATTATCGTTTTATGCAAAATTAGTTCAAATGGATTTGCTTACTTTTGTGTGGATGCTCCTCAATTAAAGTAACACTACTTCGCACCAAATAAATAGAGGAAATCTCCTACAATTACATGAGGCATCAAGAGGTTACTTCCAGGCAACTTTTTTGGTCCAGGTATTTTCAACGTACCACCATTCAAAGCTCTTCCTAGTGCTGAATTTCTGAAATACCTCCATCAGTATTTTTACCGTAAGCCCAATATCTACGGTGTAAATCTTAAGTCAGCATCGACTAGCGCCATTAGAACAATACTAAACTTTGTTTTTATAATTAAAATAACTTAACCCACTGTTTGGCGTTTTATCAGTCACAACATGCTTCCCATCCAAAGCACCTATAGTTTGGGTAATTCCATTTTTCTATATTGTGCCATTGTTCAGTTGTTGGCGATGGCATGACAATGGGCTGCAGTTTTGACCAAATTTCAGCACAAACTTCATAAACAATGTTTCGAACTGTTGACTCCCCTAATCTGTAGCCAAACGCCAAACTGACAAATGAATGACCATGTCCCAAAAACCTGAAACAATATGAATAATTGGTTTTTGTTTTCAGTTGAAGATTGCAAGAAAAAATGGAAAAATTTTAAAGATTGCTACAGAAAGTCTAAAGCTAAAACCCGTACTAAAAGTGGCGATTCTGCAGATTGCATCCCAAAAAAATGGAAATATGAAGATGAAATGAGTGTCCTTCCAAATCTGAAGGAAAGGCCTCAAAAATTAAACAAAGATGTATCCACTGATAATGTCATTAGCGAACAAAATGAAAGTTTCGAAGATGAAGGCGGTGAAAGTTCTGTCGGCACTGAAGATGCATTTGATGACACAGGTGTTTTATCATCTACCCCAAAGGCTCTCTTAACACCTACGACTTCAAATACGTCAACCTCTTCTAAACCAAAGCGCCTTCCCAAACTAAAACCTTAATTAAAATCAGCAGAAATATTACAAAAGTTCTTAGAAAAAAAAAGACAAACGTATCATTTAACAAAATTTTTTGAATCCGCCGAAGAAACAACACGATATTTACCTCTTGAACTACAAATTGAAGTAAAACATCGAATTTCAATGTTGCTATATGAATTTGAGTTGAAAGCAATTGACAAATCACATTTAAACGCTGATGAGGTCAATAATACTTTAAATGTTAATGACATTAATAATACTGGATCAACAAGCTATAACTATTCGGTAACATTAGATAAGAGTAGGTAAGGCTTATACAAGTTTGTAAAATAATATTTAATAAAACCGTGTACTTACTTCAGTCAACGCTAATTTTTCTTCTACCGTTATAGCTTTCCGAAATGTCGTATCCTGTTTCTAAATGTCTAGATTTTTCAATAAGTCGTAAAATTTTTTGCTAGAGATTCGGAAGTACTTGAAAAACTTTTGCTCGCCTTCTAAAAGATGAAATTTCCCATATTTTTGTCTTTTCAGGTTAATTTCATGGACCCATTTGCGCGTTTTCTTCTTTTCTCTCTCAATTTCTTCTTCCTCCAAAACCACACAACGCCACAAATTCTTCGTCAGAAGTGTTCATTGCAAAAGTACAACACAAAGTTATCAAGCTAGCCTAAAAATAAACCACTCATATACAAATCTTTTCCGTAGACTTCCGCGCTAATGTTCGGGGATTCAGAATTTCCATTCCATTCCATTCCGTTCCGGGGTAATGTGCGGGCTGCTTAATAGTTCTGCTTGTAGTTGATTTATGGATTCCTCCGAAATCTCCCGCTACAATCAGCATTCTGCCACAAGCATAAAATCGTAGTGTTACCAATATTTGTGTCAGAGGACTAAGAGCATGATTCCAAAAAATTATGATGTAGTAAATAGATACAACTTCATTATAAAGTTTATTTATTTATTGTTTATTTATTTATCAACGGGAATATCCCAATTTTATAAAAAGTCAATTTTACAAAAATTAAGTAATGGTCTAGTCTAAGAATAAAATGTTAAAAAAGTTAAGTACACAATATATAAATGACAAACGAGTTATAAAGATACAAACTATACACTAACTATAAAAACAACAATAAAAACACCAACGGACCACTAAATCACTAACATATGTAAAAGGCTAGGCTAGCAATCTATTGACTATTAAGTCCTGCCCTAAGGGAGTACAAGGAGGTGTTAAACAAGTCAATTCTCAATTCATTTGCATGATACATCATTCTATTTATGGATGAGAATTGACCATAATCAGTGCGATGGTTTTCAATATGAAATGTATTAACAACTCTAAGTGATCTAGGAGCATGAATATGAACAAGTTGCAGGAGGTCACTACAATCTGTATTGTTATTAAGTATTTTATAAATAAAGATTCTAGCAAAATTAATTCTCCTTTCATTTAAGGACTTTATATTCAACATATTCAGGAGATGATCATAAGTACAAGTTTCAACATCAAGTCCCAATCCAAATCTAACATGACACAAAAATTTGCGCTGCACTATTTCTAGTCTGTCTCTATGACATTGATAGTATGGTGACCATACACAAGAATTATTCTCCAGTTGAGATCTGACTAAACACAAATACAAACTTTTGAGAGCAAATACGTTTTTGAAATCTTTGGTATGTCTTTTTAAAAAGCCCAACATTTTTAGAGCTTTATTATACACATAGTCAATATGATTTACAAAAGTTAGTTTGTTGTCAAATATAATTCCTAGATCCTTAATTGTAGTTACACTATTAAGTAGAATATTTAGAATATAATATGAGTTAAGTTTTGGGCTGGATTTTCTGCTAAATTGTATATATTTATACTTACTTATGTTAAGGTGCATATTATTATTTTCGCTCCATTCCTCAAAACGTTGAAGGTCTCCCTGCAAAAGTACTGATGCATCTGGTGAGTCAAACACTTTAAATACCTTTAACTCATCTGCATACAATAAAACATTACTATGTTGGAAACAGTCAACAATATCATTTATGAAAAAATTAAAAAGTAGAGGGGCGAGATGACCCCTTGTGGAATTCCAGATGTTACATTATAATCACCAGACATAGATGTTCCAATTTTAAGTATTTGCTTACGACCTATCAAATATGATTCAAGCCACTTTAACAATACACCATTCACGCCATAATCAGAAAGCTTCTGCAGCAAAACACCAAAATCAACTCTGTCAAAAGTCTTCTCAAAATCTGTATAAATGGAGTCGACTGCAAATCCATTCTCAAGCGCTTTAGAAATTACTTGTTCGTACAATAGTAAATTTGTTGTTATTGATCTGCCTTTTGAAAAGCCATGCTGTTTGACAGAGATGATATTTTTGAAACATTCACAAAGAAATTCAGTAACAATACATTCAAATATTTTGGGAAAATGTGACATTATAGTTATTGGCCGATAGTTAGTGACCTCATTTCTTGAGCCATTGTTTTTATAAATTGGAGAAACAAATGACATTTTCCATACATTGGGAAATATACCTAACGACAGAGATTTGTTGTATATTAACCAAAGAGGCCTCGATAATGTAAAAGCACAGATATTTATAAACATGGAGGCAATACCAAATACAGTTCAAAGTCAAAACAAATCAATTCAGAGTTGTTTTATTGAAAGCAACATACTTACTGTGAAGTATTATTGAAAACAACATATTAACATTGGAGCGATCTGATCAAGTAATACATTTCTGGAACCCTTAGAGAGCCTAAAACGATTTAGAAACTCGTCTTCATTCCAGGAATATATATCTTCTATCTTTGCACAAGAATTGCCTGGAGCTCTAGCTCCCACTACAAAGTCAATGAACTCTTCTTCATCGTCACTCAAAATTTGTTCGAAATTCTGGAATATATCGTCCATTTTTAACTTTTTCAATTTTAAACATAAAAATAAGAGTACACAAGTGAGAAATTAGGTTAGAATTAGCACTTAGGGTCATTTTAGCTTAAAATTGCCACCAGCCAATGATGCAAATTCGAAGGTTATGAATTAACTCCTACTCAATTCATGAGTTGTGAGGTAACCTGAAGATCTAAGGTAACATAATGATATAAAACCCACTTTTTTTTTAAATCGTAGGTTAATTTGAAGTTTTGAGTTAACCCCGATCTATACAACTGACCCTTAGGCATTTTGCTATTATCTGTAACGTGAAAAAAAAAAACGCAGTACTTTTAGAAAAAGTGTACAGGCATTATTCGCGCAATCCGTTAACAGTAAAAGTTTTCGTCCATTGACCAGAATAACCTCATCCTAGGAAGATAGTGAAACCCCATATAAATTAATATTCCAAACCAAGCTCGCAATTCCTCTACTGTTAATAAAAGATTGGCCCTTGTTGTTGAGCTAAAAATTTGACTGACTAACAATTTCGCACGTAACAAGAGTAGTAAAAAGAGATTAAAAAAGTCTATAGGTGACTTACAATTTTCATTATAATTAGGGCCGATTTTTTCTTACAATTTTGTGTTTGAATATTTGCTCGAGTCCGAAGCTTGCTTAGACCATTCAAAGTCGTTAATATCCATGTCACTGTTTCGGTCACTTTCTTGGTCGTAGGTCTCATATCTTTCAAACATATTATCGCTGTCGCTGTCAATTGGTTAGTCAATATCGGATTCTGATTCTGTCTCAACTGACTCATGAGAAACTGATTCAGCTTGGGAGGTAGATGGATTTCTTGAATTCATTTTTTCAAATTTCTCAGTGTTCATAGGTAAAACATCTTCCGCATCTCAGTGGCCACCAAAGTCTAAGATTTCGGCCATTTCATCCGTGATGGTATCGACATTTGCGGTAATCTCATTTAGCAGACGTTCAAGATTGTTGTCAGGAAGCCCAGCCATTCTTATCTGAAACAATATCTATTTATGAAAAAACTACAAAAATCGCTACCGGGTTACTCCATTGACATCGGACGAAGCAGACTTTGAAATTTAAGTTTAATTAAAGACTTGTTAATTATCTCGTAATACATTTTTTACATTTCTCTATATAACATCACTAAACAGTAATAACAGTTACACATTAAAATTGAGTTTACGTGAAATATTGCAAAAAGTCACAAAAGCATTTTTACGGAATTGAAGTAAGTGGTAACGGTGGGGAGAAGTAAAAACGCTATGTGTATCAAAAACTAGGTTTAATGTCTTTAAAAGACTTTAAAAATAAAAAATATTTTTATACAAATAAATCACATAGCCTCGCCATAGATCAAAAACTATGTTTAATAGCTTTAAAAAACTTTAAAACTAAAAAATATTGTTATACAAAATAAACACAAGTAATTTTAACGTTTTAATTTAGGTTTGGGAAGCGCTAAGTGGTTTTATCAAATCACGTTCCGTTTCCGCGCTGGTGGTCCCGGGTTCCACAGTAGGAATATATGGACATGATGGTGCTTCCAGGATCAAAATATTCCGGAAGTAAACTCCCCGGCCATTCGGATCTCCGGGCGCTGGGTGGCCCTGGGAGCCCTTCATTCCGCATTTTACAGACAGCAAAGATACCGAACCAATTTAGAATAGATTTCTGCAACATAAGAGGCCTAAATACAAACATAAATTCGGCACACCAACATCTACAAGCAAATAGACCACACATATTAGCCCTTACAGAAACACAAGTATGTTCTACAACAACAACAGTGAACTACCTCTCTCCTGGTTACGACTTACATACCCGATTTAGATATAAGTTCGGAATATGCCTTTTTGTCCGAAGCGACCTTTCATGTCATCGCGAGGAAACACTCGAACCGAACAACCTTGACGTCATGTGGCTCAAGTTCACCGCCAAGGGATTAACCAAGTTTATATGTTGTCTCTATCGCCCTCCGAGCGATAGAGCCTACCAAAGCTTTTTCCCAACACTAGCTACCACTTATGACTCAATACAGGTCGATCACCCCAGTTCAGAAATAATCGTTCTGGGAGACTTCAATGCCCACAACATCAACTAGCTCAAACATCACAACAAGACCGACAACGAAGGTAGAGAAGCTGAAGCATTTGCCATCAGCTGCGGGCTTACTCAACTTGTAGACGAACCAACTCGAATCTCAGAGAGGGGCGAATTCGCCGCCCTCCTGGATCTTTTTCTGACCACCAATCCTGACCACAAACTTATTACAACGGTTTGTGAATTGCCACCCATAGAGAAGGATCCACCATTGTATCGCAAAATCTGGCATTACAATTCTGCAAACTGGGACGATCTAAGACAGTTCTACCTAGATTTTCCTTGGCTCGACGTCTGCTTTGCCACTGACGACCCGTCAGACTGCTGCGAAGAGATCATGCAAGTAATCTCCTCAGGAATGGAAGCATACATCCCAAATTCCATCAAGTTACCATCAAAAGGAAAGCCCTGGTTCGACAAAAGATGCGAAAGAGCTGTAGGAAGGAAACAGCAAGCCTATAAGTACTGGCAGCAAAATCAGACCGCTGAAAATCGCAATTATTTTATCGAAGCGAGAAACGGGTGCAAGCGTGTAATCGACGAAACTAAGAACAAACACAATCAAAGGATCAGGAATAAACTTTTGCAATGCCCCAGTGGTTCCAGGAATTTCTGGTCGGTAGCAAAGGCAGTAAATAACAACTTTACAAAAACGTCTCTCCCACCTTTAACGGACGAACGTGGCATCACGGCGACTACAGCCAAGGAAAAAGCAAACATGCTCGCCAAAATGTTTTCATCGCACTCTACCTTAGACGTGCCCCAAGGCAAGACTCTCCCCACTATACCGAACATCAACACCACCATGGCAGAAGTCAAGTTTTCTCATCGTGATATTCGCAAAATCCTTAAAGAACTAGATACGCAAAAGGCATCAGGACCGGACGAAATACCTGCCATCGTGCTAAAGAACTGGGCCAACGAACTAACACCCGTTTTTTCCAGGCTTTTTTCTCTTTCTTACAGAAAAGGGATTTACCCATCCTCTTGGAAAGTCGCTCGAGTGCAACCTGTTCCAAAAAAGGCAAGAAAACCACGCCCTCAAACTATCGCCCGATTGCCTTGCTTCCAATAATCTCCAAAGTCATGGAACGTGTAGTCAACCAGCAACTACTCAAGTACCTCGAGAGCAACAGAATAATCAGCGATAATCAATACGGCTTTCGCAAAGAGAGATCGACAGGAGATATATTGGCCTATGTCACTCATATATGGAGTAGGGCAATTGAAAACTACGGAGAGTCTCGAGCGATTGCGTTGGATATTTCAAAGGCATTCGACAGAGTTTGGCATGACGGACTGTTCAACAAACTGCCGTCCTTGGGACTGCCCGCCTCTCTCTGCAGCTGGCTGGCCAGTTTCCTTAAGAACCGATCCCTACACGTTGCAGTCGATGGACACATCTCGGACACATTCACCATCAACGCGGGCGTGCCTCAGGGCGCAATACTTTCACCAACTCTGTTCCTCATCTATATTAATGACCTGCTGATCGAAACGAATAGTCCTGTTTACAGTTTTGCAGACGGCCCTTGTCTCCCACTTTAGATCAGAAAAACCCTTACCAGCGACTGAGACTCATCACCGCAGACAGGAGCAGATTACAGCAATTAATCAAGACCTGGAGAAAGTTCAAACTTGGGGCGACCGAAATTTGGTCCAGTTCAATGCAGCAAAGACCCAAGCAGCAACGTTTACTAAGAGGGCCAATACAGCGGGCCCTGACATCATTATGGCAGGATCGACCATTCCTTCATCCTCGTCAATCGGGCTGCTGGGTGTCTCGGTCAACAGCAATATGTCATGGCATGACCATGTTGCTAACATCGCAAAATCAGCCTCACAGAAGCTTGGTGCGCTATTTCGCAACAAAAAACTCTATACACCGCAGCAGTTGCTCTTGCTGTACAAAGCGCAAATAAGACCGTGCTTAGAATATTGCTCACATATCTGGGGTGCCGCACCAAAGCATACCCGAAAGCTGCTGGATTCCATTCAGAGGAGGGCTGTGCGTCTCGTCGGCGATCCGGAGTTGACCCGGAATCTGGATAGTCTGGAACATCGCAGACATGGGGCCGAGATGTCTCTGTTTTACAGATATTTTCACGGCAGATGTTCCTAGGATTTGGCCCGCATAATCCCGCCCCTGGCAACTCCTGTCAGACAGTCCCGACAGACGGCAGGAGCGCACCAGTTCGTCGTACAACTAGAAACATCTAGAACATCGCTTTACCAGAACTCCTTTGTCTGGCGCACTGCATCACTGTGGAACTCACTTCCAGGACATCTGTTTCCCACTAATTACAATCTACAAATATTCAAGATCCGTGTCAATCAACATCTTCGCACACACACACCGCTCGCCGAGCGCCATAGGATTTCCCTTTAGTGTGTGTGCCACTGCCATAAAAAAAAAAAGTTTTCTACTTTTGGTAGGTCAAAATAATGCTGTCCACGCTTACTTATCTTGGGCTCTGTAAGAACGGATATAATATCATTGTTATAAATAAACGATATATCGTCAACTATAGGAAACGAAAAGAAAGTGCCAGAAATTGATTTTCGTAAAAACTTTACGGTATATTCGTTTTCGCTTGCTGTAATACCAGACGAAACTGAAAGGACTTTTGCTATAAAATGTTTTTTAGACTTCTTTGTGGTTAGCACCACCGAAATTAAATCCTTTGTATTAACGCAGTGAGTGGCATCATCTTGATTTTTTGGTGCAATTTCATCGGGGTAGATATCTTCATACCGCAACTTTTTTTTCCTTGATGATAGTCTAAAACAAAATTCAATAATAAAGAAAAATACCTTTTTCATTAAAAATGTTTACCTTTACTAATTCTCGCAAGAGGAAGGTTTTCATCGCTACTATCGCTTAAATTTTCTGAATTGTTTGATAAAATGAAAAAGTAGATTTTGTACAAATGATCGATGTGTGTACATACATTTAAAGATTAAAATGTATACTAAAATTTCGAATTAAAATAATAAAATAGGTACCTTCTAAATGATTTTGGAGGCAGTGAGAACTTGTATGCTCTTCATTTTCAGGATAAGCGATATCTAAGACCATATTAAGAAAACAAAGTATTTTTTAGGGAAAATATAGCGCTCTGTTTTAAAAAAGATACTTTGCATATTTTCGACTGCAAAAGACAGATGACCAAGCGAGTGATGAACGCATATTTCATTTGGTTGACAAACAACGTTACAAGAAAGTTTTATAAAATCCATACGCTTATTTTGTGTATCCCATCGTGTCACGAGTAGCTTAGGGGGTAGCGTGATTTCTTTAAAGAATAACTTCTCAGAGAAGAGCCGCGTCGCGATTAGTACAATGACGGGATCTCAATGCTTCCTTTAATTCTACCACTGGATGTTCTACTCGCGAGGATACGCCTTGTTTAGCGTGCCGGGGGGTAACTGAGGTAGACCGGGACCGCGTTACGTGGGGTAAGAAGAGATGATAAAGTAAGCACGTTTAGTTTATAAGAATAACAATGTATTAACGATAAAACTTTAACAATAATTACTGGTCAGAAAAAATTAGATTCTATTATACCCGATCACTACGGTGCGCATGTTTTCTCGATTTGAGGTACTGTTTATAGGTCTTTGTTTACTGTCTTATAATTTATAGTTTTTCTTAAGGGTTGGGTTTTATTTAGGAGCACCAAGAGATTTCACTAAACTTCTGACTATTTAGACACTTGTCCTTCTCAACACTCTGACAAACTTCTTGTCAGGACTTGACTATGGAGGTTGTGCAACCCCTGGTCCTAGCAGTCGTCAAGTGACTAACCGGTACCAGGTTTGGAAGGAAAGGACTAGAACCTAAAGCAGTCGTATGGCTAACTTTAGGAGCGGATAGAACCCAGAAGGCAGTCGTCAAGTGGCTAACCTTGGGAGCTGGAGGTGAGACCAAAGTGTGCCGAACTGAGGGTTCGGTAGCGTATTTATATAAAACAAAGTGATGATCATTGCATGCATAAGGTTCAAAGTCGCTCCCGTTGATTGCTCGCGTTGTTTATAGTTTTCACTTAATGTTTATATAACAATCTCCAAGTTCAAGTTCAAACTTGCGACAGGGTGATATTTGTTTAGTAGCTTATGCATTTTAGTAGATTACACGTTCCCCCGCCCTCTAAAATGTTGGTCCCCAACATTAATGCGACCGCTATAGCTCAAAAAAGAAAGACCTCAATTCGAAAAAACTTGCCGCATAATACTATGTGATATTACAATTTATAGAACATACAAAAATATCCATCAGTGGTCTTGTTACTTTCTGGATCCAGGCTGATCCTTAGTAACACCCTCTAGCCTCCACTGCAGTCTATATGTCTTAGCATTGACATACCATTAAACTGTTTGAGGGTATCATAAGTAAGAGTCTGCTGGTGAGACTAGTATGGACATCCACTGGTGCTTGGACATAAAATAAAAAAGAAACATATTTTTATAAACTGTCTTTGAAATTTTATACTTAACTCTAATTCTAGATTAATAGAGAACAAGCAGAATGTAGAATTCCCCACTAAGAATTTTGCATATTTGAAATATCTATACTTTACCGTTGTTTGGCCAATTGACGCCTATTGGTCAATACACGTTTAGACACAATATCAACTCTTTATAAAATACTGATACATGTATTGTAATATCTTGCTTGTATTGACTAATTCAGCCTGCATGGGATACGTCCACCCCATGAAAGTTGATCTTTGGGTTACCACATTTATCATAACCGTAATATCACCATTTTATAAATTGTCTCAGTAATATTTACAATTCTACAAAATAGTTTACATGACTTATTTATTTCTAGAATCATACTAGCTGTCTTTATATTATTTAGTTATAGTCTGCTATTAAATATAGACTTTTATTAATTTGTATAAATACGGTTCTGTTCTCTAATATTTAACTATAGTACCACTATTGCAGGTAATTATAAAAAAAATATTAAATTATTTTGTACATCTAATATTATATTACGGTCTTGTTTATGAGACTAATATTTATAGCTGTATTTTATGTCTCTTATTATACAATTATAGCCGGTTATTTGACACAGTTAGACTTATATGCAATGGTTCAGTCTTTTGCCTGACTTGGGCTTTGGTCGCTTTCGATCTTTTCCTGATCTCATCAGTAGGACAAAGAAGGACTTCTTTGTCCTACTGATGAGATCAGGAAAAGATCGAAAGCGACCAAAGCCCAAGTCAGGCAAAAAACTGAACCATTGCATATAAGCTTTGTGTTTGGCTGATAAGCCTTAATAGTTGTGCCCATATTTCAAACAAGTTTGACACTGGTTTGCTTTTTCGTCTTCGGCTTGTCTTTTCAGTTGTGGGAAAGCCACAAGAATATTTCATTTATCACAGTTAGACTTGTTGACTTATGTAAAAATCTGCTGACTTTTTATAGTCTCTTAATCGTATGCTTGCTGACCATGTACCATGTTTATATTTAAAAATGTTTATCTGTACAGAATTTACTGCTTTTAGTTCCCTGAAATATCCTACAGTCAATTATTCTAATATGTAACATTAATAAATAAAAGGTATCTTATACTTTACGCTACAATATTTTCTTTCTTCTGGCTTGTCCCTCACTTCTTGGTGGCTAGATGGCGCCCTTTGAAAACTGCTGAGAAAGCATCCATCTTTGCTTCGTGTCCCTTGTTGAGTATCGATATGTCTGCCCCATCTCTACTTGAACAAGTATTCGCCGAGTAGTTCTGGTGCTTTCTTCGTTTTTATACCCTTTGACTGGTACCCCTGTCAAGTCGTCGACCTCGAACTTTTTGACCTCTGGTTAGAATTGCTGTGATTGTCATTTCTTATTTCTTTCTACAGTGACGGTAGCGGTTTTTTTTGTGTTGTTGTATCGCCTAGATCAAATAATTATATTACCATATCTTGAATTGATATAATGACGAAGATTTGTGTTTGTTTTATGCACCTTTTGGTCGGTTTCTGTTCCTGCCGAATGCAGTTTTTGCAATGTGACCAGGGATTTGCCTATGAAGCTTGAATCTTGGCTGATGCTTTGAAGCGGAAAGGTAAGTGTTGTATTTCCTATAACCATTATCTTTGGCCTCTTTGAAAATAAGAAGAATTGCTAGAGCATATAAAAACTCTAATCCAAGGGTGTTTGATGCGCGAGTTTGAATTTCTTGGAAACATTTCGCGTGACTGAGTTTGAGGTTAGAAAAGGCGTGGTACGGGTAAATGACTTTTTTCGTCATGTACTCGATGTGGGGCTTGAATATTGACAAGAAACATTTTATCAATGATTATTTATTCCATTCCAAGCTGTAGATGACGTGTATTACTGCTAGTTTAACATAGAAGTGGTTATGTGAAGATTAATTATAGCTTTTTTAGGTTACGGAAGCATGAAATAGGAATAATAAGAGTCCCTGGAACTTAATGGCTTATGGTCTGGCCGAACTGTCATTGCTGGCTGCTGTGGCACCACATGTTCCAGTTTTCCCCAGTCTGGGTGGTTGGAATGGTTTCCGACATAACTACTGGATCCTCACGTCTTCTTTCTACAACTATAGGTAAGTCGCTAGATTTTATTGCTTAGCTTTAGTTTTATTCACGTTTGTTGTCTCGTCTTTTGAAAATTATTTTCAGTTTCTTCCAGATATTGCATGTCCTGCTGCTGCTGTTTTCATTGTTGTGTTATAATTTATATCTGACTCCAAATATCTCACAATATTTAGATATCTTTTGAGATTGTAATGCTCTTTTCTCAGCTTTTGTTTGTTATATTTTTCTTAAGCATTTCTTCGCTTTTTAGGTCTGGATTCTTGCAGAATTTGGAGACTTCTGTCGTAACTGGATATCTCTTCAACTGGTTCCTGAGAACTCAGTTTTCCTGCTTTTCTCGAATACGATAATCCTGCAACTGGGCCATTTACTTGTGCTTTATTATGCATATCTTCACCTATTTATTTTGCATATATAGTTTGCTAATCTTCTCATTAATATTCACTTAACACGACTTATTCTAGCTTCTTTTTTCTTCATAGCTCCTTCTATCTACTATGCTATGTGTATTGTCTATTTATATATAGTTCCTTAACCTCCTAAGTGTTTTATCTATATATTTGTCTTAATAACACTTGGGTATATATTATGCTTATTTATGTTGCACTATGTACAACTTTTATTTACATTGAGACTTTGATCCCACCTCCCTTTTTTGTTTTTGCTTGTTTCTTCTTTAGTTTCTTATTTTACTTGCGTACTTGTTCCATATATAATTTTATTTTACTTATCCTTGTCATCCTCACTAATTTCTCTTGCTTCCTGCTCCATTGTTTCCTTCTCCTATACAAATCTGTTGTATTGCTCCATTTTAATTTAACACTCAGTTGTATTTAATTTATTATCTTTTTCCTTCCAGATACGGACCTGGCCTTGGTCGCACCATGCGGTTCTATTCTTGCCCTTTCCCAACTAGCGGTGGCGCTTGGATTCAATGACCTTGCAGCTTTTAGCGTCCGCCGCAAGATGGCGACGTGTATGCAGCAATGGACGTAGCTTGAACGCGTGTAATTTAAAAATTGCCCTATATTGTAAATAAAATTTTTTGAATTAAGTTAGTTTTATTGACCAATAATAAGATTTAGCCGCGCGAAATAATACTGGCGCGTGTTTTGAATTTTTTAATTATTATTTAATTGTTTTATCTCTCTTTGCAACCTAACACCTCCACCACGTGTCACGAATAGCTTCGGCGCCTCCACCACGTGTCACGAGTAGCTTAGGGGGTAGCGTGATTTCTTTAAAGAATAACTTCTCAGAGAAGAGCCGCGTCGCGATTAGTACAATGACGGGTTCTCAATGCTTCCTTTAATTCTACCACTGGATGTTCTACTCGTGAGGACACGCCTTGTTTAGCATGCCGGAGGGTAATTGAGGTAGACCGGGACCGCGTTACGTGGGGTAAGAAGAGATGATAAAGTAAGCACGTTTAGTTTATAACAATAACAATGTATTAACGATAAAACTTTAACAACAATTATTGGTCAGAAAAAATGAGATTCTATTATACCCGATTACTACGGTGCGCATGTTTTCTCGATTTGAGGTACTGTTTATAGGTCTTTGTTTACTGTCTTATAATTTATAGTTTTTCTTAAGAGTTGGGTTTTATTTAAGAGCACTAAGAGAATTCACTAAACTTTTTAACTGACTATTTAGACACTTGTCTTTCTCAACACTTTGACAAACTTCTTGTCAGGACTTTACTATGGAGGTTGTGCAACCCCTGGTCCTAGCAGTCGTCAAGTGACTAACCGGTACCAGGTTTGGAAGGAAAGGACTAGAACCTAAAGCAGTCGTATGGCTAACTTTAGGAGCGGATAGAACCTAGAAGGCAGTCGTCAAGTTTCTAACCTTGGAAGCTGGAGGTGAGACCAAAGTCTGCCGAACTGAGGGTTCGGTAGCGTATTTATATAAAACAAAGTGATGATCATTGCATGCATAAGGTTCAAAGTCGCTCCCGTTGATTGCTCGCGTTGTTTATAGTTTGCACTTAATGTTTATATAACAACCTCCAAGTTCAAGTTCAAACTTGCGACAGGGTGATATTTGTTTAGTAGCTTATGCATTTTAGTAGATTACAATATAACTTCATACACTTGCATAGATCCTTTAAACGCTTTCAAATTTTCGGAAACTGTTAAATCAATTATGTTTATTGCATCTTCGCTCACAGGAAATATGTTTATTCCTTTCAGATCTATCAGGTGATCTAACATGGCTTCGTAGTTTTGAATATCAGTTCCTTTGGCAACCAAATCATCTGCGCTTCGTTTAACATACCCTCCAATGCCATCGGGAGCTCCCTTGCCGTGGTGGCTTTCAAAATAATGCCATCTTATATAATTTGCAGATAACCTGCCAGCCAAATATGTTCTCATTAGGTAAAACATGGTTTTATTTTTGTATTGCGTAGGGGGTCCGTCTCGTCTGTTAGAAAATGCACTAAGGTAATATTTGGTATCGTCATTTTAGGACATCCAAAATCGGATCTACATGGGCACAAATACTTGAGGGATCGTGTTTTAAACATTTTGATAGGGTGCAATAGGATTTCGTTTTAATTTGAAATGATTCTGGACATCTGTAATAAACAACCACAGTATGCAAGCTTACTTGTAGTTTAGATCCGCCAAAATGTGCCGACTGAATTTCAGAGGCGTACTTACACCCATCGTTCTCTGAAAAGTACATGTGAAAAAGTAATTCGGAATGGGACAGGTTTTGTTTGATTTTACGAATCTCTCTGTATTGGTATAAAATATTACGTGAATGGAACAAAAACTTTGGCAGAGAATTTTTGAAATCATTGACCAAATCTTCCATTGAAGCTACTATAGTTTCCTTCACTTTTTTTGTGCAGTTTTTTTCTTTTCCCCTAACAACAACAATTTCTTTTTTGGTGATCCATTTTTCATACTTAACTAAAATCTTCAAACATAATCTTCTTTGCTCTGCAATCTTCACACTCATTAATAAGGCAGTTTTCTAGATTTTCGGAACTGGGTGTATTGGGACATGTAAGGCTGTGCACTTTTGCCTCTGAATTTCTTTCTTTAATAATGTTAAGAAGCTTTAATTTTGCAATGAGGAAATCGAAATTTGCGTGGATTTCGCAAAGGCATGTGTCTCTTTCTGGCTTTTTTGCCGAAACGACCCAGAAGGGTCTCAATTTACAAAAAAGTGAGTAGCTAATGTTAGAGCTCGTGTAGAAATGGTTATGAAGCTTTTGTAATGAACTGTTAAGATAACGCTTTTGTTTTTTATTTTTTCTAAAAGTGACTGTCTCTCTTTTTCCAAGACATATAGGACTGGATTCATCTTTTTCGTAAAAAGTTCTTACTAAATCTGTTTAACGATGACGCAAAGTTACAACGCCGCGCACGAGGCACGAGGCGGCCATTGGAAGACTCTCTCTCTTCGCTCGCTCTAAAGACGACAAGCAGAAAAATAGCGGTCCAATTTAATTCACGAACTTTACGTATTTTTAGTAAGCTAATGTAAAATAAATCTATACAAACAAAAAACTTCACGTGTCTATTTAATTATAACACGAAACATATGGTCCTTCGGCTTGGATTCTAAGGAATATCAGCGAAATAAATCTACAGATCAACCGGTGTCCGGCTTCCATTAAGGCTACTCCATTGGAGGCGACGCGACGAAAGGTGACTGGCAACTATTGGACGAGCTGGAGCCGCAATCAGCAAAAGGTCAGTGCGTTCCATGTTCCTAATATATTAATCCTATTTATACAAATGCTTATCCTGATATTTTCCACCATTTTATCTGCTTAATACATATATGATTTCTTGTTTATTTAAGCCTTAATCATAAAAATGGCTAGTTTACAAGCTCTTAAAAATCAAAAAAAGAATATTAAAACCAGGTTTACCAAATTTAAAAACTTTATTGATAGAAAATAGAATTAACATTCGGTTCAA
>MU183961.1:9595-31241 GCA_016904865.1 Pissodes strobi
TTTTATTCGTTCTTTATTTATTTCATCTTCTTTTGCTTTATAGTCAACAGACGATCTAACGTCTTTCATGTGGCTTTTGTTCGCTTCCGTTTCTTTTGCTCTAAATTCTTCGGACTGTCTTAATTTCTTTATTCGTTTTTTATTTATTTCATCTTCTTTTGCTTTATATTCTTCATCGCGCTGTCTAATTATATTCATGCTGTTTCTTTGTGCCTCTTTTTGTTTTTCTTTAGATGCCGACTCTCCACAAGAAGTTTCTATGTTGTTTACGGCACCCTCTTGTTTTAAATTCCTGAGCAATTTTTTCAACTTCCTCTTTTTGTCTAAACTCTGTTTTTTCGTTTTTGGCATATTGTCAACTTTTTGAAGAGCAATTTATGACCTGAAATACATTGCGTTTTTTTAACGTGCACCATAGGATTTTACGTGTTAATTTTTTGACCATATGTTAACTTTTATTCTACACTAAATTGAAGGTTGTAACTTGGTACAGACACAGTATGAGACGCCAGCTGTGCGTTAAATAACCATTTACTTTAATAAAACATTTGTAAAATATTGAAAAACCACAAGAAATTTTGAAAATATCTTAGTTAATAAAATTGAAATATCTTGGTTCAAAGATGAAAAAGTTTGATATTTAATTTTGATCACCCTTTATATTATGTTTACGATCTTTCTAAACCAGTCACTTCTTACAATTTTAAACTATGCCTGTACCACAAATATTTTAATTTTATTTGCAGAAATAAAGTTTTTATAGATAACCATAGTTGTATACTAAAATTAAATATTTTCCAAAAAAAAGTTAAATATTTTCGAAATTATTAAATTTAGGCATTTATCTACTATGTAATATAAAAGTGTTAGAATTTTATGTAAAATTAAAATCAATCAAAAAATACAACTTAGTGTTTCAACACTTTTTTGATTCACCCTGTGTAATTCAAAATATTTTTAATATATGCCCTGATTGAACATGTATAACATCCCCTATGTAGTTTGTTTTAAAATTTCACCTACACGCCGTAAATCTTATGTCGTAGGCAATCGGCGCACATAGGGGTATTTGTCCACAAAATTCGGCCAAAAAGGAAAAAATAAAACTGACTAATTGCCATTTTAATTTGACGTCTTATTAAACTAGAAAAATTTCTTAAATGTAAACAATGCTATATAGGAGGCCTTGACTTTAAACAACCAAACTGTAGCCTGCCAATCTCAAAGGTTTTTATAAAAATATTTCCTGTCAGTTATAATTTTATGAATATGACAAAAGTATCAGTACCAAAAGTTTGTGTATGTTTAAGAACTTGTGACAAAAATATATTGAGGTAAGTTTGGAGCTTTTTATTATATAGTAATATATTATTTTAGTTAATATCTTAAGTTTATACGGGGCGTTATGTTTTAGCGTCTTAATTCCTAATATTTTACTGGATTTTGTCAAAGTTTTATGTTATGTTCCGGGAGTTTCCGAAAACTAACTTTTACACTGAAAATTACTTGAAACATTTTTTATTATAAAACCGTTATAAAAAATTGCTAATTTTTGCTATCCACGAAAATCGGGCAAATTGAAATTGACCCCATAAGGCTAACAAACCATATTACATTGCTAATGTAAAAATTATTATTGTGTTAAAAGACGGATTAAGGCATTCAAAATGTGTAGGATCTTTCATTGACATTTTTTTACGTTTCTTTGGTTTCCACAATTTTGGAAAATAAGGTTTGTCTATTTACGACAGATTATTTTTTACAGGGTGTCATCAAGATAGAAAAAAAAATAAATCGTCGTGAATTATATGACATATTAAAGGCCAGTAACGAGAGAACTTTGAAAAACAAAAAAGAATATATTATTAAACGTGTGCAAGAAATTACATTATGTCAAGAAAGTGATGATTTGAAAGTTTTAAAGCACCGCATATCACATTTTATTCAGGCTTTTAAAACCATTTGGTCCAAATGTAAAAGAAGAGAGGAGCTTTTCATAAAAATTGAAAAATGCCTTTCCGCCGAAGTCATTTTTCCTGTAGTGATTAAAAATTTGAAACCTGGCCATGGCCGAAGGCCAAGTGAAAAAGATTTTAAGGACTTGTGTGAAAGGACCAAAAGAAGGAAGACCGAAAAAATGAGAAATTCCTTTTCAGTTGACGAGCTTTCCTTATCTACCTCTATGCTTTTAAGGGCGACTGGACATCCAAGTGCAGCAAAAATTGTTAGAGAAGTAACCACTGATCTCAAATCTGCAGAAAAATATTTTAAAAAGGCTAAGAAACTAGAAGTCTTAAAAATGACATCAACTCAAGCACTTGCCATGCTAGTGGAAGCAGGGTTGTCTAGAAACCAATCTGAAATTATAAGAAAAAACTTTAAAGATTTATACCCATGTTATACGTTACTTCAAAAAGAAAAGATTGCCTATTATCTGGAAAAGTCAAAATATACAATTACAGATGTAAACGTTGAGGTACCCCTTCAATCCCGACTGGATCTGACAGTTGATCGTTTATGCAACTCAATTCAGAAGTTTTTGAAAACTTAACACCTGCTGAATTTAAAAATATTTATTTAGTTTCTAAGTGGGGCTGTAATGGTTCGGCATAGAATCAATATAATCAGAAACTTGAAGTTGATGGAAATAGCGATAAACAATTATTTTTGAGTTCGTTTGTACCTATTCAACTTTATGCGGAGACCACTACAAAAAAGAAAATTATTTGGCAGAATCCAAAACCCGCTTCTCTAAAGTATTGCAGGCCAATTCGATTTCGATTCATTAAAGAGACAGTTAAAGAAACTAAAGCTGAATTTCACCACACAAACAATCAAATTGAGTCCCTTGTATCAACAAAAATCCATCAAAATGGATGGGAAATTTTTGTCAAGCATATTTTACCGTTTACCATGGTAGACGGCAAAATATGTAATTCGCTTACAGATACAACTTCTACCCAAAGATGTGTGGTGCTACAAGCAAGGACTTCAACAATTTAAGTTTTAAAGTGTTCTGTAAATAAGGATAATTATAAGTTTGGAATATCAGTTTTACGTGCTAGAATAAGGTTTTTCCTCGGGTTTTTCGAAAGTTTTTTGCATCTTGCTTATAAAATACCAGTAGGAAAATGGCAGACCCGAAATGTGCTAAAAAAGGAATTGGTACAAAAAAAAACAAAAAAAATATTCAAATTCAATTTCACAAAGAATGTGGAATGATAGTTGATGTCTCCAGAGCAGGATTTGGCAACACTAATAATGGTAATTTGTCAAGGAGATTTTTTGAAAACCCTGAGACTTCAAGCAGAATAACAGGTCTTAACATAGAAATAATTAGGAGATATAAAGTTATTTTGGAAATCATAAGCAGTGGCCACAATACTGACACAAAACTATTTAAAGAGTATGCCTTTGAAAAGGGTAAGCTCTATGTTGAATTATATGGGTGATATCCCATGCTACCCACAGTGCATAAGGTGCTTATTCATGGATCTGCAATAATTGCCAATGCATTATTATTAACTTTCGGAAAAAGCCGCAGAAAACCGAAATAAACATTTTAAGCAATTTAGGGAATACTTTTCCCGAAAAATATCCCAAAAACTACCAATGTGGATGTCTTTAACAGATTAATTTTAAAATCTGACCTCGTACTATCTGCTATGTCTACTCTTCCTGAAATAAACCGCAAAAACTTTTCAAACGATACTATAAAAATGTTAGTTCCTGGTGAAGAATATACTATGCAAAAATATTTAGAGACAAATGAAAATGATCCGCATTTTACTTTAGATAAATAATTTTTTACTTTTGTTTGAAATTTTTCAGTAAAATTTTGTTTATACTTTTTCATTTGTTTTACATGTGTAAGTTCTTAGAAAGTTAAAAGTTAGTTAATATAAAATCGATAAACATAATTTAAAACTAGTTGTTTGAATATAAAAACAATAAATGTATCTCAGAAATGTGAATACCCTGTATATTTATACAGTGTGTCTGCTTAAGTTCGCACCATATGGAAAACTATTTTATTATTAATTTTACGAAAAAAGGTTATTCTTCATAAAAAGTTTTGCATGGTCTAGAACCTGAAATTAAACTACCAGATAATAAACTTTTCCATCAGTATACCAGGATTGTCAAAAAATATGAATTTTGTTCAAGAGTAAAGTACCATAATTTTTAACAATATCAAAACCTGATTTTTTACGCTATTGATGTAACTGCATATGTGACTATAGTTTTTAATTGCAATCAACTTTTCTTTATAATAAATTTTGATATTGTAAAAATAATGCTACTTTATTCTTGAACAAAATTCATATTTTCTGACAAACCTCGTATACGCATGGAAAAATTTATTATCTGGTAGTTTAATTTTAGATTCTAGACCATGCAGAACCTTTTATGAAGAATAACTTTTCTTCGTAAAATGAATAATAAAAAAGTTTTTCATATGGTGCGAACTTGAGCAGCACTATACCTAAAGTACTACTATACAGTTTAAAATCTAAGATATCGATTATCCTTGTATTTATTCATACTAAAAACATAAAACAAATACATTTGTCCGACTTTTGTATACAAATACCCCTATGTGCGGCGTAAGATGTCATTTCCTGAAATGACTCGAAATTTGAATAAAACAATGTAATAATGATTCTATTACGGCACTTGCCGGCAGTACGTGTAATGACTAGGCTTTTCAGGATATGACGTCTTACGCCGAATTCCTACGACATATACATGATTTAATAATAATGTAATTTTTCTTAATAAATTGCAATTTTACCAAAATAAACCTAACATTACTTACCTTTAACTAACAGAAATAAAAAATATTAACAACTGTTGCAACAGGATGTAGAACCACAAGACCAAAAACTATAAAGCAAGGAACTGTAGGAACAGGAACCACAGGACCAGGAATCTAAAAGCAAATAAATAAATTTAAAGTAAAATACATAAATAAAAAATGAATGAGTTTACTTGAAAAGAAAAAAAAAACATTTAATTAACTAAATAATCATCTTTTATAATGATTAATCTTCAACTAAAAAAAAAATACAGATAAAGTCACAGTAAACAACAAACTAATTAGGTAGTTAAAATTTATCTATTAAATAGAAATGAAAACATGAACTAAGTATATATTTAAAATAAGTGAGGTTATATTGTCAGCTGTCCTACAAAGTCATTTATATTCTATGTATGTACAAAGCTGTTCCGGATCAATCATAAACTGACATGCGTGCTAGCATTGGTTTGAAAACTGTCAATTCACTGTTGGTGATTTTCTGCTTCACCATTATTATTTAATTGCTACATAAATGATGTTGTGGACTTCATTCTTTACAGTACTGTATTGGTATACGCAGATGGCAGATGACTTAAAATGGTATAAACGAATTTCAACCTTGGAGGACTCAAGACAGCTACAAGCAGATCTTAATTGCTTTGCTCTTTGGTGTAGAATTAATGACTTAGACTTGAATGTTAAAAAATGCAAGGTTATATATTTTTTAAATGTTATGTAGTCATAATATACCCATATGTATTGTTAGGTCAGGAGCTAGAAAAAGTGGAATATTTGAAAGACTTGGGAGTAAGTTTCAGTCAGGATCTTACTTTCAATCTCCATATTGAAAATATTTGCAATAGAGCCTTGAAACTCCTTGGCTTTGTAGTCCGCACTTTAAAAGACTTATGCATTAAAAACTGTTTATTGTTCAGTAGTAAGATCCATACTTGAATATGCCTGTCCTGTCTGGTCTCCAAACTACCAGGTTTAGGTATATAAATATGCTGAAAAGGCTTCAAAGGCGATTTCTTAGACATATAGGCTATAGGTTAAAAATTCCTGTTGGAAATATAAATTTTGATGATTTATATATATTATTACATCTTCCTACATTAGAAACCCGCAGGAGAAATCTTGGTATATGCTTTTTATATAAAATTGTAAATAATTTAATTGATTGTCCTCCTCTGTTAAATAAGATAAATATTCATGTACCTGAAAGAAATACAAGACAGATCGAACTGTTCAATATATTATATCATAGGACAAATTATGGCTATTTTAGTCCCTTATCAAGAATTTGCAGGGATGCCAATCAACTGCCAAGAGAGGTAGATCTCTTTAATTTATCTTTAAAGAGTTTAAAAAAAAAGGTGCAACAGGGTTTTTAGCTAATTTATATATTAGATTTAATTGTGTTTAATTATTAATTTAACTTAAAATTATTTATTACTGTTTTTATTCAACACTGTTGTTTGTGTAACTGGCTGGGCCGTAAATAAAGAATTTGAATTTGAACAAACCTATTATATTTATCGTCTAGACAAAATTCACAACGTAGCACTGGCATGTTATAAATATGCAGCTTACGCATAACACGTTAAATTTGTTTTACCGTACCAACTGACTTAAAAATTGATTAATTTTACTCTTATTGTTTTAAAAACCATTTTGCATTTTTATTTTTAATGCATGAAATTGTTTAGAAATGATCGAACATAATTAAAAATAAAATTACCATCAAAACAATTTGTAAAAAAATTAAAGTAACATTTCTGCTAATAAATTTTTGATTCTGGTTAAGATAAGGTAAGGTCTTAATAATGTTTTTTTTGGAAAAATTTTGGTACTATCAATATATTCACTTTTTATTCTCTTTCCAAAAAAGTGAGGATCATTGAGATAATCACGTCCGAAGTGACGTTTTTAAACACAATTCAAGCATCAAGTAGGTATTTTTCAAATGTCAAATTTAACAAAAAACTCAACATTTTTTATTAAATAGAAATATCATTCATTTTGTGAATATTTTTATATACAAATTATTAAAAATTTTAAATTACTACAACTTACCTGGGGTCTGGTTGAAACGATAATAATTGTTGTCTCTGATAATAATATATAGGTTGTTCGTCTTGCAAATTTTCTTTTGTTCTCAAGAGGGTGTTTATAGTAGTTTGAGCGATTCTGCTTGAGATAAAGCCAAGAAAATTTGAGGAACCACCACTTTTGAGTCTCCAAAGTTAAAGTTTTAAGTTTACACTTGTGTCTTGTGTAAAATCACTAAAACACTTTCACTTTACTACTTGCGCAGGTGAAAATCAAAATCAAACCTGAAGCAGACAAGTCTCTGCCTGAAGCAAGCAAATTTTAAAACGTAATAATGACATTTGACACACTGACACGGAGCAAGGCCTACCAGTGTTGCCAGAGCGGCAAAGCCAAAAATCGCTACAGCCTGGTGTGAAAAGTCGCTACTTTGTCGCTACTTTCTTCTGACACAGACAGGCGTAGTATACTTACTAAAAAAAAAAAAAAAACCGTGTTGTGTTTTTTACAGAATAGGATTTTTTTACTTTGCTGCATAAGATTGGAAGGGAAAAATAGTTAATAAAAACACAAAATAGTGTTTTCACTAAAACTAACAACATAACACACAACACATCAAAAACTAATTTAATTAGTAACTACCCAATAAGAAAAACGTTTGGACAAAATACAAAAACAATCATTGTTGTATTTTGATTACCATGTATTAGTTAAAGATTGATAACTGGCAGGCGAACACACAAATTATGGAACATGGAATAAAAACAAAAGGTTTTGACCAGACCGATCGATTTCGGGGAAGTCCCGAACCCCGGATCACAACTGATGCGATCTAAGCCGAGCCGATAGAGCAGACATGACAGTGGCTCCCGGTCCTCAATTATAATTTAAATATCAAGATAAATACGATAATTCCAAATCGCAAAACAATGATTAACAAAACTTCCTATAATTCAAAATTCGAAAAAGTCGCTACAAATGGGCTTGTTTTTGTAAATCGCCGCTATGTCTCACAGTAATCAAAAAGTCGCTATTTTCGCGACAAGTCGCTACGAATGGCAACACTGAGGCCTACTGTTCAAGTTTTAGTAAGGAATTTAAACTAGTGCTGGGCGATGTTCATCGATGTTTTAAAAAAATCGATACTTTGTTACTGATGTTCGATGTTTTTGACATCGATGTTGGAAGTCATATCGATATTGACATCGATGGTATGTATCATAAAAATAAATTTATATAAATATAAAAAAATGTATTGATTTTATTTTAATCAAGTTGTTAAAAATGGATTCCACCATTGCATTCTACCTCGGCTGATACGAGTCCAAACGACCGTCAATCGACATCCAGCAACATCCCTTTTTGTCCTGGACACATTGTAAATTGCAAGTATAAAAAGAAATGTATTGATTTTATTTTAATGACGTTGTTTAAAATGGTTTCCACCATTCCATTCTACCTCAGCCGATACTCGAGTCCAAACGACCGGCAATCGACATCCAGCAACATCCCTTTTTGTCTTGGACGCATTGTAAATTGCAAGTTGCAATCCAATTGTCTCTGTTGCTGAATCCTGCAATTTCCGCGAATCAGCCCGGTCGGCATCGGCGTTATTCTCCGAATTCTATTTCAGACAAATTGATTTTTCTTTTATTCTTTGTCGATTTTTTAAGAGCATACGACAGTGTAGACTGAAAGTGAAGTATATAATTAATTAATTAAATAGATACTCATTATTATTTAAATTTTAAATTTAGCTGTTTAGCTGTAATGCTTAAAAGCAAAATTAAATATTACCTGGCTTCTATACGAGTAATTTTTTATTAATATAGAATATTATTTTCAAATGTCAACATCGATGTTTAGCAAACATCGATGTTTCACAACCGATGTTTTTAAGACATCGATGTTTGCTTTCGATATTAACATCGATGGTCAACATCGATGTCCCAGCACTACTTTAAACTAATACGAGCCGTATTCGATTCACTATTTTGGATCGATTCAGATCGATCCAACTGAACTTTATTGAACTGATTCATGTTCGATTGTAAAAATATCACTTTGCCCCCATGGGAAAGCCACAAAGTATCGAATGTGCAAAGTATCGAAAATCCCAAGCGGACCCGAAGCTTTCAACAAAATGATTATTTTCTTGATTTTGGGTATGTCCTGGGTTAGATTGGGTTAGTACCTGGTTAATTTTCTTTTCTTGAGCCCCCGTAGCGAGCGAAGCGAGCGGAGGGCCATACGAAAAGTGAAATAACGTGTGCTCCGATACTACACGAACGTGTTTTCGAAACTTTGCACATTCGATACTTTGCTCTCATCTCTACCCCCATTACCTAAAAAGTGATGCAGCTCACATGTAAGTGAACCGAAAATGGACCGGGATCGCTTAGATCGGTTCAGTAGGTCAGGTAAAAGATGGCATTTAAATGTCAATTATCAATCGGCTTAATTTTTTAATTGTTTTCATAATTTCATTTGACCTTGGCTCACTGAACTGAAATATCAGTTCAGTTTCAGTTCATTTTGAACTGATCTCCAGTCTCAATTGAATACGACTAAGGATAGTTAGTTCTCGTAAGCGCTGCGTTCGCCAAATTTCCAAAGGTCAAAGGCGGCGTGCGTTAATGTGTTTTCTATGTTCGTGACGTAATCTGGCCCACAATTGCCCTGCGTTCGCTAAGCTTCCAAAGGTCAAAGGCGGCGTGTGTGGTGGGCCTGGTAACGTCGAGTTTGGCGCACAAATATCGTTTAAAGTCCTTGGGCACGGAGGTCTCGGTCAAGGTTGCCAAACGTTGTACATTTCTCTTATTGCAAATAAGACAAAGTGATCGCCCTTTTACTCGTCTTTTAGCCAATTGTTTTATGAGTTAGATACTTATGACCTACTCCAAGCTACGCCGAGCCACTCCGCGGTACGTACGACCTACTTAAAGCATTAATAAGCGAATAAATAATATAAAATGATGTGTGTCTAGTAACATTCATTTAATTCAGTCTAATAATTTTATAAATGTCTCAATTTCCAGAAGCACAAAAATGCAAAATTACCAGTAAAGTATTATGTTAGCGAAAAATTTACTTTTATGTAAAAAAATTAAAATTTACTTATATGATAACGCACAGTAACTCACTAATAACTGAATAAAATTTAATTTACACCACGATTTACACTTTGCACTTAAACCCAAGAATAATAAAGTAGTAGTCTCCTTGCTTAAACCGATGACGACGTTGAATTTATTTGTATTTTCGATTTGCTGTTGCTATGCCAATAATAAGGATGAGCAAAATGTAATATTAAAAATTATAATTAGAGCTTTGCTTCTTTATGACTGGTATATGAAACATATTTTTCTGGAATAAATGAAATAAAATTATGTATGCCTAGTGACTTTACAGTTAGATAGTGTTTGTTATTTTAAAAAAAAGTAATTGTAATCGCCGGACCGCGCTTTTACTCTTAGGCCTGTTTCACACATACACGGCGACCGTGCAAACGGCACCGTTTAAACGGTGCCGTTCCATTATGTTGACTTTTCACACATTACCGGTTTGTTTTCTAGTGAGTATGGATCGTACACGTGTTATGTTATAGCAATGATGATCTTATATAGATAGACGCATGAAAAGGAAAAAAAGAAATATAATTGTGTGGGTACATCCTATAAATATGGAAAGCAAACAGTTTGGAGCATTTTATGTCCTTTTTGAGCAGCCTAGAGAAGACGCAAAAAAGTTTTTCATCTATTTCAGAATGTCAATATCCAGTTTTAACGAACTACATAAACGGCTAAAAGAATCACTTCAAAAGAAAGACACTTTTATGCGAGAGTGTATACAACCTGTCGAAATGCTAGCTGTTAGAAAAGTAAATAAATCTGTCGTAAATACGGCAAGTGTGAAAGCTTCCATATAATTCAGTACTCGACTGAACAGTTCGTGCCGTTCAAACGGTAACGGTGACGGTCCAATTCAGTGGGAAGCCACGGCAACATCACGGCAAAAATTTGCCGCACACACGGCTCCGGTGCATGTGAAAGCACTCATTATCTCATGCGTCCCTTAGCCGTGTAAACGGCGCCGTTTGGACGGCCACCGTGTATGTGTGAAACAGGCCTTATTTCCTTTATTTTCGGACACGACCTACCGCACATGTCGAACCAATCCAGCTCGCGAGACTCGCACACAGAATCCTATAAAATTTGTAGGCTAGCGCACATACAAGGCACCCAGAAATTGTGGGCCATCTTGCATTACATTTAGCGTTATATTTGATAGAGATTATAGTTAGTCAACCTAATAGGTATTAAGACAACAACAAAAGGCAGAAATGGTTATAGTTTCAGTTGATAAAACAGAAATTCACTGAAGCAAATTAAAACTTTTTGCAACTTTAATAATTTAAAATAACATGTTTATATTTTGATTAACATCACTTAGATTTCTAATTTATTTATATCCACATCACTATTAAATAACATAGAAAAATGTAGTAAATAATAATTCCGAAAAAGTTATCGTAAAATGTGACAAAAGTATTTTCCGATATTAATCCTTAAGAAATATACACTGTATAATTAATCGGTTGCCATGGTAACCAATTCTTGTCATCATAAATCGTTAACATTTCATCACCTTTACTACCATACCAAATATCAAATCTGTAAGTCATACGCTTACTGAATTCTGACTATTTTTCCTGTTTTTTAGTTACCATAGCAACCAACTTTTTAACATCAAATTCGATCAGTAAGACAACCCTGTATAGAACACGATATTTTCCGATATTGATCTTCAGAATCTACACTATATTATTAATCTGTTGGCATGGTAACCAAATCTTCTTATCATAAATTGTTAACATTTTTTTTTACTACTAACATGATAAATCACCAATATTTACTCCATTCCTCAAATGAGAAGTAACATTTCTCACCCTAGGTAAATAATATTTAAAAAAACCTAGGTCAATAATGAAACAGAAACGGAAAATGTCAAAATGTCAAACTTGTTAGTTTGACAACTAGTTGTCATTTCGGATTATTTGAAAAATGAGTACGAAATGATTAATTTCAAATCTAATCAATTCAAATAATGATAAGGATTGTATCAGTGCTATTAGTAAAAAAATTATGACTCACTTTTCATGACTCCCCATAATATTCTTATTAATAATGCGATTTTGTCAAAATTTAGATGGAAAGAAGGTACTTTGTATGTATAGAGCTGTCAGGAGATTATTAGCGTTTTTTGGCAAGTAACCACGGTTAACTACAAGTAATACTGAAGTAAGTGCCAAGCCGGCACCCCACCCCAAATTGTACTGTCTGCTTCTGTCTTCGCCAGAATACCGTAGTTAGATCCTGCATTGCTAGAAAAGAATATATATATATATTTTGCATATTTATTTGAAAATGATCAGTTTGATCAGTGCAGAACGTTTACTCATATTTTTAATGACAGAATGGTGGCCTCTGGAGATAAGCAAACTAATGGTATTTTTTCGATGAATATGTTCAGGATTCTTTATGCTGCCCAAATCCCATTTGAGGCACATTTGTGTAGGAATTCCGATGCGTATGAGGCTTCTATAGAAGAATTTCATGAACGTATAATTTACAAACTTGTTCAGAATGGAAAAACAAACATTTCACATGTTTAACGTTTCAAAATTAATCTGCCATGACTCCATCAAACCTCGAGTACCACACCTCGTCACGTATGTAAGTTGTAGTAAGCCGTAGTTGAAAAATGATGATGTAATAGTGACGTCACGAAACTTCCCCTCAGTTACCACAATTAAATTAATCCTCGTGAAAACAAAGTAGTATCCTGTAGTATGCCGTGGTTAATTGTAGTTAGCTCGCGAAAAAACGCTTCTTGTTACGATATCTGTCAGTTAGACAACTGAACTTCCAGGCTACTTGATATTTCGAACTATTTGAAAAATAAGTAGAAAATGACTAATATAAAAATCAAATCGAATCAAAATATGGTAATATATCAGTATTAGTAGTAAAAAAATTCTATACATACCTCGGTTGAGAAGGCCATTATTAACCTCGCACATTATATCCTTCGGCGCTCCGCGCCTCAAGATATAAAAGTGCTCGGTAAATAATGGCTTACTTCCAACCTAGGTATATAATATAATATTCTCCTTTACTCACATTCCATATATTATGTCGTAAGATTATCGAATTATGACGATTTTTGCTTTTTTGGTTATCAGCGCAACCAATTTCTTAGTTTCAAATTAGGCTTCATAAACAATTCTAAGTACCAACATCTAATTCGATCAGTAAAACGACCCTGTATACAACATAACATTTTCCGATATTACCTAGTCCTTATGAAATCTATGGGGAACTTGCATAAAAATTAAATTTGAAAAATATTACTCACAAACATAATTTATTACTATTAAAAAAACCACAGTTCACAAAAAAACTAATTTTTTATTTTTGTATAATAAATATAAGAAATTAAAAAGTGCATAATTCAAATTATTCTTGTAACGCGCCGTCCTTGGCTGGGACCGGTTGTGACGTCAAGTAGTTCGTTTGTCGTCGCGCCTGACGGACGGCAGAGCAGGGAACGTCTTAGCTTCCATTATTATTATTAATATTAAAGCACAGATCAAAGTACAAAACAACACGAATTATAACAAACACCCTGGCATTTCAACGGAAAGCAGTAATAAACGTAAATATTTTTTTCTTCAAACGTCAGTAAATCCGTCATTACTCGACTGTGTAGGCGGCCGTGAAGTTTCGTTTTTCCTCCGCCGGAGCTTTACTTTTCACTTTTCCGCCGGCGGAGGTAAAAGTGTTGTCATAGCAACATAGATACAATACAAACAGACAACAAAATAAGCGTCAACAACTCAAGATTTATTAATTAATTAATCACTCAATTTGTGACTGCATTTCTAAAAATCACTAATTTAGGAACAAATTGGTTATTATTTAATCGAACTTACTCAATAACTGCTTATCAATACGGAATTAAAACGCAATCGGAGACGCAATCTTAAAAAATAATTATTGTTGACAGTGTCCACTGACAGCTTTATGTTACATTATATTCACCGACACCGGTCTAAGCAAGGCCACCTACGACCGTGGTCTAAGCCGCCTTGCGAACCCATTTATCTTTAATAATAATTAGATATTATTACTATTAAAAAGAGATGTTTTTGCATTAATTTGTCGACATTTGAAGAAAAAACAGCATATTTTATTTGGAGGAAAAGTTACTTTTCATGGCTTGCTCTCTATTACCAGCCTCACTCCGTTCGGCTGTTAAACACGAGCGCGCCATGAAAAGTATCACTTTTCCTCCATATAAAATAATATACTATAATACTTGTGGCTGCCGATGCCGTACTGTCTTTACTGACATTTTAAGATAATATGTCAATGACTGCCTTCTGATGGAACGAGCGGCGTGACGTCACGTGCCGTTTAAAATGAATAGCTTGCGGTCACAACTTTAATTGTTTATTGCAAAATAAATATTGCAATTTGAGGGCTGATATTTGGTGTGTGCTGTCTCTATAGGCAGGCAAACATATTAAAGAAATAAAGAAATAAAAAAAAGTTCCCTATTCTTTCCGATATTAACCCTTAAGGAATTTAGGCTATATTATTTTTGGGTTGCCATTGTAACCAATTCTAGTCAGCACAAATCGTTAACATTGCATCACCCATACCCACATAACAAAGATCAAGTTTTCAAATCGTATAATTATTATTAAAATATATAAATTTAATTTTTTTTCTTATTTGCCATAACAACCAATTTTTCAAGAGTAACTAATTTTTTTATTCACCACTGTAGTATATGGGCATCTTAAATAATAAAAAATTATTCGAAGAAAAAATCCAAAATTATTTCATTCAAAAAAATGTTTCCGCGATAGGATTCGAACCTGCACCCGAAAAATAATCAAAATAGTTACGATAAGTGTGGTAGTATAATTGAAAAAAAAAACAATTATAGCATCGGAGCAAAGGAACAAAAATACGTTTCTTACCGAATACTTTCATTTGACATCGAAAAAAAGAAAAGTTGGTCCTTATTTACACGGACAAAAATGCCAAAAAACGGTAACTTGTCCTGTTTTCACACACTGTATATTAACAGATCGCAACCAAAATCAATAGACTTCGAGGGTTTGTGGACCTCTACCTTTATGCCAAATTTCTAGTCGCTATCTTCAAAATTGCTACCTGTAAATGTCAAAAAACGGTAACTTGTCCTGTTTTCACACCCTGTATAATAACCGATCGTAACCAAAATCAATAGGATTCGATGGTTTGTGGACCTCTACCTCTATGCCAAATTTCAAGTCGCTATCTTCAAAATTGCGACCTGTAAATGCCAAAAAAACGATAACTTGTCCTGTTTTCACACCCTATATATTAGCCGATCGTAACCAAAATCAACAGACTTTGAGGGTTTGTGGACCTCAACCTCTATGCCAAATGTTAAGTCGCTATCTTCAAAATTGCGACCTGTAAATACCAAAAAACAGTAACCTGTCCTGTTTTCACACCCTGTATATTAACCATAACCAATATCAATAGATTTTGAGGGTTTGTAGACCTCTACCTCTATGCCAAATGTCAATTCGCTATCTTCAAAATAGCGACCTGTAAATACCAAAAAACGGTAACTTTTCCTGTTTTCACACCCTGTATATTAACCGATCGTAACCAAAATGAATACTCTTCGAGGGTTTGTGGACCTCTACCTCCATGCCAAATTTCAAGTCGCTATCTTGAAAATTGCGACCTGTAAATGCCAAAAAACGATAACTTGTCCTATTTTCACACCCTGTATATTAACCGATCGTAACCAAAGTCAACAGTCTTCGAAGGTTTGTGGACCTCTACCTCTATGCCAAATGTCAAATCGCTATCTTCAAAATTGCGACCTGTAAATACCAAAAAACGGTAGCTTTTCCTGTTTTCACACCCTGTATATTAACCGATCGTAACCAAAATCAATAGGCTTCGAGGGTTTGTGGACCTCTGCCTCTATGCCAAATTTCAAGTGGCTATCTTTAAAATTGCGACCTGTAAATGCCAAAAAACGATAACTTGTCCTGTTTTCACACCCTGTATATTAACCGATCGTAATCAAAATCAATAGGCTTCGAGGGTTTGTAGACTTATAACTCTATGCCAAATTTCAAGTCACTATCTTCAAAATTGCGACCTGTAAATACCAAAAAACGGTAACTTGTCCTGTTTTCACACCCTGTATATTAACCGATGGTAACCAAAATCATTAGGCTTCGAGGGCATGTGGACTTCTACCTCTATGCCAAATTTCAAGTCGCTATCTTCAAAATTGCGACCTGTAAATGCCAAAAAACGGTAACTTTTCCTGTTTTCACACCCTGTATAACAATTAGAGCAAAAGAGCAAAGGAACCCAAATACGTGTCTTACCGAATACTTTCATTTGACATAAAAAAAAGAAAAGTTGGTCCTTGTTTACACGGACAAAAACGCCAAAAAACGGTAACTTGTCCTGTTTTCACACCCTGTATATTAACCGATCGTAACCAAAATCAATAGGTTCCGAGGGTTCGTGGACCTCTACCTCTATGCCAAATTTCAAGTCGCTACCTTCAAAATTGCGGCCTGTAATCGATCCCATCACATACACACATACACACATACACACATACACACATACACACATACACACATACAGACAAAAAATGAAAATTTTTTTTTCGATTCCAAGTCGATAGGTATAAGTCCCAGAGCGATCCGACGTACCGTTATGAAGTTTTTTTCCCGATTGGTCTCGCCCTATAGAAAGCCTATATTATAGATAAGGGCTTTCTAACAAGTGGCGTGGCCACTCGTGCCTGCGGCACGCGCGAGGCCCTTCGGGCCTCGCTTGTGTGACCTTCGGTCACATATTATTGCCACGCTCCTCCTATCCGTACCGTGGCCTATAATTATAAAGCCCTTATAATTAGAGTTACCAATCGCTAGTCTAATTTTACCGTGATAAATTTCTAACTGGTTGCCATGATAACCGACTTGTCAACGTCAATCGTTAAATTTTTATTATCTTTACCTAAATACCAAATATCAAATCTCTAAGTCGTACGATTGACGAATTATGACGATTTTTTACTTGTTTTTTGGTTACCATGGCAACCAATTTTTTAGTATGAAATTATGCTTCATAAACAATCCTAAGTACCATACTATATATTTTATTAATGATATACATATTATTAATTGGTTGCCATGGTAACCGACTTGTCAACGTCAATTGTTTTTTAATCTTTACCTAAATACCATATATCAAATCTCTAAGTCGTACGATTGACGAATTATGACGATTTTTTGCTTTTTTGTTTGTTACCATAGCAACCAATTTCTTAGTATCAAATTAGGCTTCATAAACAATCCTAAGTACCATACTATATGTTTTATTAGTGATATACATATTATTAATTGGTTGCCATGGTAACCGACTTGTCAACGTCAATTGTTAATTGTTTTTTAATCTTTACCTAAATACCATATATCAAATATCTTAGTCGTACGATTGACGAATTAATACGATTTTTAACTTTTTTTTGGTTACCATAGCAACCAATTTTTTATTATCAAATTAGGCTTCACAAACAATCCTAAGTACCATACTATATCTTTTATTAGTGATATACATATTATTAATTGGTTGCCATGGAAACCAACTTGTCAACGTCAATCGTTATTTTTTTAGTCTCTACCTAAATACCAAATATCAAATCTCTAAGTCGTACAATTGACGAATTATGACGATTTTTTGCTTCTTTTTGGTTACCATAGCGACCAATTTTTTAGTATCAAATTAGGCTTCATAAACAATCCTAAGTACCATACTATATCTTTTATTAGTGATATACATATTATTAATTGGTTGTTATGGTAACCATGTTGTCAACAAAAAACGCTAACATACTTTCACCTCTACTTATAAATTGACATCGAAAAAAAGAAAAGATGGGACTTGTTTACACGGACAAAAATGCCAAAAAACGTTAACTTGTCCTGTTTTCACACCCTGTATATTAACAGATCGTAACCAATATCAATAGGCTTCGAGGGTTTGTGGACCTCTAACTCTATGCCAAATTTCAAGTCGCTATCTTCAAAATTGCGACCTGTAAATGCCAAAAAACCGTAACTTGTCCTGTTTTCACACCCTGTATATTAACCGACCGTAACCAAAATCATTAGGATTCGAGGGTTTGTGGACCTCTAGCTCTATGCCAAATTTCAAGTCGCCATCTTCAAAATTGCTACCTGTAAATGCCAAAAAACGGTAACTTGTCCTGTTTTCACACCCTGTATAACAATTAAAGTAAAAGAGCAAAGGAACAAAAATACGTGTCTTACCGAATACTTTCATTTGACATAAAAAAAAGTATTTTATCCTTGTTTACACGGACAGAAATGTTAAAAAACGGTAACTTGTCCTGTTTTCACACCCTGTATATTAACCGATCGTAACCAAAATCAATATGTTCTGAGGGTTTGTGGACCTCTACCTCTACGCCAAATTTCAAGTCGCTATCTTCAAAATTGCGACCTGTAAATGCCAAAAAACTGTAACTTGTCCTGTTTTCACACCCTGTATAACAATTAGGGCAAAAGAGCAAAGGAACAAAAATACGTGTCTTACCGAATACTTCCATTTGACATTAAAAAAAAGAATATTATCCTTGTTTACACGGACAAAAATGGCAAAAAACGGTAACTTGTCCTGTTTTCACACACTGTATATAAACCGATCGTAACCAAAATCAATAGGTTTCAAGGGTTTGTGGACCTCTACCTCTATGCCAAATTTTAAGTCGCTATCTTCAAAATTGCGACCAGTAAATGCCAAAAAACGGTAACTTGTCATGTTTTCACACCCTGTATAACAACTAGAGCAAACCTGTATATTGACAGATCGTAACCAAAATCAATAGGCTTCGAGGGTTTGTGGACCTTTACCTCTACGCCAAATTTCAAGTCGCTATCTTCAAAATTGCAACCTGTAAATGCCAAAAAACGGTAACTTGTCCTATTTTCACATCCTGTATATTACCCGATCGTAACCAAAAACAATAGGCTTCGAGGGCTTGTAGACCTCTGCATCTGTGCCAAATGTCAAGTCGCTATCTTCAAAATTGCAACCTGTAAATGCCAAAAAACGGTAACTTGTCCTGTTTTCACACCCTGTATATTACCCGATCGTAACCAAAATCAATAGGCTTCGAGGGCTTGTGGACCTCTGCATCTATGCCAAATGTCAAGTCGCTATCTTCAAAATTGCGACCTGTAAATGCAAAAAAACGGTAACTTGTCCTGTTTTCACACCCTGTATATTAACTGATTGTAACCAAACTCAACAGACTTCGAGGATTTTTGGACCTCTACCTCCATGCAAAATTTCAAGTCGCTATCTTTAAAATTGCGACCTGTAAATGCCAAAAAAAGGTAATTTGTCCTGTTTTCACACCCTGTATATTAAACGATCGTAACCAAAATCAATAGGCTTCGAGGTTTTGTGGACTTCTAACTTTATGCCAAATTTCAAGTCGCTATCTTCAAAATTGCGACCTTAAATGCCAAAAAACGGTATCTTGTCCTGTTTTCACACCCTGTATAACAATTAGAACAAAAGAGCAAAGGAACAAAAATACGTGTCTTACCGAATACTTTCATTTGACATAAAAAAAAGAATATTATCCTTGTTTACACGGACAAAAATAGCAAAAAACGGTGACTTGTCCTGTTTTCACACCCTGTATATTAACCGATCGTAACCAAAATCAATAGGTTCCGAGGATTTGTGGATCTTTACCTCTATGCCAAATTTCAAGTCGCTATCTTCAAAATTGCGACCTGTAAATGCCTAAAAACGGTAACTTGTCCTGTTTTCACACCCTGTATAACAATTAGAGCAAAAGAGCAAAGGAACAAAAATACGTGTCTTACCAAATACTTTCATTTGACATGAAAAAAGGCAAAGTTGATCCTTGTTTACACGGACAAAAATGGCAAAGAACGCCAAAAAACGGTAACTTGACCTGTTTTCACACCCGTATATTAACCGATCGTAACCAAAATCAATAGGTTCCGAGGGTTCGTGGACCTCTACCTCTATGCCAAATTTCAAGTCGCTACCTTCAAAATTGCGACCTGTAATCGATCCCATCACATACACACACATACACACATACATACAGACAAAAAATCAAAAAATTTTTTTTCGATTACAAATCGATTGGTATAAGTTTCAGAGCGATCCGACGAACCGTTACGAAGTTTTTCTCCCGATTGGTCTCGCCCTATAGAAAGCCCATATTATAAATGAGGGCTTTCTAACAAGTGGCGTGGCCACTCGTGCCTGCGGCACGCGCGAGGCCCTTCGGGCCTCGTTTGTGTTACCTTCGATCACACATTATTGCCACGCTCCTATCCGTACCGTGACCTATAATTAGAAAGCCCTTATAATTAGATTTACCAATCGCTAGTCTAATTTTACCGTGATAAATTTCTAATCGGTTGCCATGGTAACCGACTTGTCAACGTCAATCGTCATTTTTTTTTAAATCTTTATCTAAATACCAAATATCAAATCTCTAAGTCGTACGATTGACGAATTATGACAATTTTTAAATTTTTTTGGTTACCATAGCAACCAATTTTTTAATATCAAATTAGGCTTCATAAACAATCCAAAGTACCTTACTATATGTTTTATTAGTGATGTACATATTACTAATTGGTTGCCATGGTCACCGACTTGTCAATGTCAATCGTTATTTCTTTTAAATCTTTACCTAAATATCAAATATCAAATCTCTAAGTCGAACGATTGACGATTTATGACGATTTTTTACTTTTTTTTGGTTACCATAGCAACCAATTTTTTAGTATCAAATTAGGCTTCATAAACAATCCTAAGACCAAACTATATGTTTTATTAGTGATGTACATATTACTAATTGGTTGCCATGGTAACCGACTTGGCAACGTCAATCCTTAATTTTTTTAAATCTTTACCTTAATACCAAATATCAAATCTCTAAGTCTTACGATTGACGAATTCTGACGATTTTTTTACTTTGTTTTGGTTACCATAGCAACCAATTTTTTGGTATCAAATTAGGCTTCATAAACAATCCTAAGTACCATACTATATGTTTTATTAGTGATGTTCATATTACTAATTGGTTGCCATGGTAACCGACTTGTCAACGTCAATCGTCAATTTTTTTAAATCTTTACCTAAATACCAAATATCAAAACTCTAAGTCGTACGATTGACGAATTATGACGATTTTTTACTTGTTTTGGTTACCATAGCAACCAATTTTTTAGTATCAAATTAGGCTTCATAAGCAATGCTAAGTACCATACTATATCTTTTATTAGTGATATACATATCATTAATTGGTTGCTATGGTAACCATGTTGTCAACAAAAAATGCTAACATACTTTCACCTCTACTTAAAAATTGACATCGATAAAAGAAAAGTTGGTCCTTGTTTACACGTACAAAATGCCAAAAAACGTTAACTTGTCCTGTTTTCACACCCTGTATATTAACACATCGTAA
The DNA here is from genome assembly GCA_016904865.1 of Pissodes strobi. Taxonomy (NCBI): domain Eukaryota; kingdom Metazoa; phylum Arthropoda; class Insecta; order Coleoptera; family Curculionidae; genus Pissodes; species Pissodes strobi. Next base: position 31,098 of record MU183961.1, read on the forward strand.
CCAAAATCAGTAGACTTCGATGGTTCTTGGACCTCTACCTCTATGCCAAATTTCAAGTCGCTATCTTCAAAATTGCGACCTGTAAATGTCAATAAACCGTAACTTGTCCTGTTTTCACACCCTGTATATTAACCGATCGGAACC
>MU183961.1:56241-86734 GCA_016904865.1 Pissodes strobi
AAAAAACATTTCAATCGGACAGCGATAAATTTATAAGGTTAGATGTGTATACAACTTTTGGATATCATATTACAAAAATGCAACACCGCAGATGTCTGATATAAAACATTTTATTACAATATGAACTTATGTTAATTGATTTATCCAATAACCAGACGGATAGCAATAAATTTTTGTCATCATAATTTCTTTGCAAAGCAGAAACGGCGCCCCTCTAAAACGCACCGTTTTCGTATACTAGTTGATAAGGCAAAAATTCATGGTTTAGTATGTTTTATCTATTTCTTATGGTTTTAAACGGATAGCGATAATAAAGGCTCAAATGAGAAACTGAAACTAACTGAAAGTTGATTGAACGACTAACCCAAACTAACTAAAAGTAACCAAAAGCACAAAAAGGGTTCAAATGAATCAGAACAAATTTAAAAAACGAAAGTAAGTTAAAACTAACTCAAAGTAACCGAAATTTGGCGAATAACCAAAACTAGCCACAAAAATTAAAATTGGTTATAACCTATCGAATCCGGTTCAAATTACCAAAATAAATTGGAACTAACTGAAACTAACCGAAAGTTGATTCAACGACAAACCGAAAGTAACCAAAAGCTCCAAAGAAGGCTTAAACGTATCGGAACAGATTAAAAATACTAAAGTAAGTTAAAACTAACCAAAACGAACCGAATTTTGGCGACTAACCAAAACTACCCAAAAACATTAAATTCGATTATAACGTATCGGCGCCGATTGAAATGACTAAAATTAAAACTAACTGAAATTAACTGAATATTGATTGAACCCGCGACGACTATCTAACCCCACGACGACTATCTAACCCAACCTAACCCAATCTAACCTAAACTAACCAAAAGCACCAAATATGACTAAAACATATCGAAACAGATTAAAAATGTTATAGTAAGTTAAAAATAACCCAAATTAACCGAATTTTGGGACTAACCAAAATTAACCAAAAACATTAAAATTGGTTATAACCTTGGTTATAACATATCGTAAAGTTGATTGAATGACTAACCAGCAACTAATCAAAAGTAACCAAAAGCACCGAAACGAGCTAAAATGTATCGAAATAGATTACACAAATTAAAGTAAGTGAACTATCCAAAACGAACCGAATTTTGGGTACTAACGAAATCTGACCAAAAACATGATATTATATTTAACTATAACGTTTCGATGCCGGTTCAGATAAATACTTTGGTTTTTTGACAGTGAGTTTCCGAGGTCGCATTACGACACGGAACATTTTAGTGAACGTCACGACACGGTTTATGCATAACTGATTATAACGTATCAGAACCCGCTCAAATAAGTAAAATAAATTGAGACTAAGTGAAATAACCGAAGGTTGATTGGACGACTAACCAAAACTAACCAAATCCATTAAAATTGATTACAACGTGGAACCGGTTCAAATGAATAAAATAAGTGAAGACTAAGGAAAACTAACCGAAAGTTGATTAGACGACTATATAAAACTAACCAAATCTATTAAAATTGATTATAACGCATCGGACCTGACTCAAATGTCTATAATAATTTGAGACTAAGTAAAACTAACCGAAAGTTAATTGACCGATAAACGAAAACTAACCAAATCCATTAAAATTGATTATAACGTCTCGGAACCGGTTCAAATGACCAAAATAAGTTAAGACTATGGGAAGCTAACCAGAAGTTGATAGGACGACTAACTAGAATTAACCAAATCTATGGAAATTGATTATAACGTATCGGAACCGGCTCAAATAAGTAAAATAGGTTGAGACCAAGTGAAACTAATAGAAAGTTGATTGATTAGACGACTAACCAAAAGTAACCTAACCCATTAAAATTGATTTTAACGTATCGTAACCGGTCCAAATGACTAAATTAAGTTGATACTAAGTGAAATGAACCGAAAGTTGTTTAGACGAATAACCAAAACTAACCAAATTTATTAAAATTGATTATAACGTATCAAATGACTAAAATAATTTTAGACTAAGTGAAACACCAAACGTTAATTGAACGACTAACCAAAACTAACCAAATCCATTAAAATTGATTATAACGTATCGGAATCGGTTCAAATGAATAAAATAAGTGAAGACTAAGGGAAACTAACCGAAAGTTGATTGGGCGACAAACCAGAACTAAACAAATCTATGAAAATTGATTATAACGTATTGGAACCAGCTCAAATATGTAAAATAAGTTGGGACTAAGTGGAACTAATCGAAAGTTGATTCGACGACTAAACCATGGCAAAGAACTAAAATAAGCTGATACTAGGTGAAATGACCCGAAAGTTGATTAGTCCAAACTAACCCAAACTAACTTAAACCAAAACTAACCAAATCTATTAAAATTGATAATAAAGGATCGGAACTGACTCAAATGACGAAAATAAGTTGAGACTAAGTGAATCTAGCCGAAAGTTAATACGACGACTAACCAAACGTAACCTAATCCATTAAAATTTATTTTAACGGGTTATAACCCAAACTAACCCAAACTAATAGTTTTAATCATCTCCTGATGATGCTAACATGGTTAGCGAAACGGGCGTCGAGTGCAAATATTCTGTTTCGGTATTGTGGATAAAACTCTGTTTTAGTAGACGACTAACCAAAACTAACCTAATCCATTAAAATTTATTTTAATCCAAATTACTAAAATAAGTTGATATTAAGTGAAATGAACAGAAAGTTGATTATAAGGTATCGGAACCGGCTCAAGTAAGTGAAATAAGTTGAGACTAAGTGAAACTAACCGAAAGTTAACAAGACGACTAACCAAAACTATCTAAATATATTAATATTTATTATAGCATATCGGAGCCGACTCAAATTACTAAAATAAGTTGAGACTAAGTGAAACTAACCGAAAGTTAACAAGACGACTAACCAAAACTATCTAAATATATTAATATTTATTATAGCATATCGGAGCCGACTCAAATTACTAAAATAAGTTGAGACTTAGTGAAGCTAACCGAAAGTTGATTCGACGACTAAACAAAAATAATCTAATCTATTAAAATTGATTATAACGTATCGTAACCGGTTCAAATGACTAAAATAAGCTGATACTAAGTGAAATGAAACGAAAGTTAATTAGACGACGAATCAAAACTAACCAAATCTATTAAAATTGATAATAACGGATTGGAACCGGCTCAAATGACTAAAATAATTTGAGACTAAGTGAAACTAACCGAAAGTTAATTGAACGAGTAACACAAGTTAACCAACCCATTAAAATTAATTAAAACATATCGGAACCGGTTCAAATGACTAATAGTCTAATAGCCAGTGGCCGGCAGACTATAAGTATTTTACCAAAGTCATAATTTGGTTCAGTCACTCTCTCTTACCTACCATACATGAGATCGGGACTAACTAAGCCCGACTGCGGTTGCTATGGAGTCATTAAGGTCTGAAGTGCAAAATCAGACCAACTTGGGAAGTATATCTGCAAAGCTGCGATTTGGATATTTTAATATATACTATTATTATTAATGAAAAATGACAATGGCAGACGATTATGACGGTTGTGAGGTCATGGCAGACACTTCTGAAAACGTAAAAAAAAAATATTTTTTTTTAACAAATCTGAAATTTTAATATTTTATTTATGATAGAATTATAAGCCTATATTTTTTGGAGCAGACGTTTTCTCCGGTTATGACATCCCGGCAGACAGCGAAACCTTACCTACAGCTCGAGCATACGTATGTATAGTACTAACACTTAACCTTATTAAGCTGCATACAATTGAATATACTACTATGCATATAGAAGCTGATATAATTAGGAACAAACATATTTACTGACGTAAGTTGAATAATGGGAAGAATGGGCACATTTATAAACAATAATAAATACCAAAGTATATAGATAATAATTGAAATTTTAATTTGTGTTTTCCATTTGTTTAAGGCAAAATATAAACTTGATAAATCAAGATAATAATAATTATTGTTGAGGCAATTTAAAAGTAATGTATTTTTATCGTTTCTGTTTTATCCTTCAACATCATCCTGGCAGTCATTTTCATTTTCGGAATCATTTTCATCTTCATGGGATTGGTTTTCATCATCTACTGAATCGGTTTATGTAAAAGAGAATTGAAAATTTTAAATTGAGCCAAGCATATTTAAAATTGAATCATTGTCCCTTAACTACGGAGGTGCCGTCTGAGAGGCGGTGTTAAAACGAAATATCTGCATTTGTCAAAAACTGTAACGTTCACAAGGCCGTTACCTCATGTATGCCTGGCGTGGTTGGTGGTTGACCAGAACAAAAAATATCAGTATGGCTTGAAACAGGTCAGTTCTCTAGATATCTTCCCGTGGAGCAGTTTGATAGACGGGCACGTCCGGATATACGTAATAAAATCGGTAGGAAAATTTTCGCACAAATATGGCCGGACCATCAAAACTAGTTCGCTTTAGTGATGTGAACTATGAAGAAACACTTCGAAAGTGGTATGACGAAGCAGATAGTAATGCTAGTGATATAAACAATGACCTAGAGGAGGATTGCGAGAATTCTGATAATTATAGCGCCTCAGAAAAGTCAGCGGACCGTAGTGATGAAAGTGAAGATTACGAGTCACTAATAAATCGAGATATATTAGAAAAAATAAAATTGTGGCATCGATATCTGTGCTTCAAGTGCAAAACGCTGGTATGTTTGCAGTGTATAAGGCCCTTCTACTTGAACTTCACTGAAAAACTGAATTTTACCTTGTACTGAATTAGTTTTATGTTTTTGTTGTGTATTATTTTTTTCTAGCTTTTTCACTGCTTTTTTAAAAGTGTTTTATGTAATGAATGCATCAAAATTATAACAGTGCACTTTTTTTAACGTTTAAACGTGACCGCGCTCAATTTGAAGCATACCGAATGTCAATATGTTATAAAATTAGGCCGTATTTTAAGAAACTACTCATTAAAGTACATCCTAAAACTTAAAAGATTATCCAGAAATACCAGTTACAAAATATATTTAAGATCTTTAGGGCCTTATGCCGCAATACCTATAGTAGTCTGCCAGACGACACGTCCGGGTTTATGCTCCGAACATCGCAACTCCGTAGTTAAGGGTTAATTATAACCTTGTGGCTTCTCCATTGTTTCAAACTCGTTGTATTTCTGCTTGTTATTGGAGAAGGTTGCGTAATAAGGAACTTGGCTGCTGTTCTCGAAATTCGTCTCTCATGTTGTTCGCACAATTTTTTTAAAATACTCCGGCTGGTTTGATTGGAGACACTTCCTAATATTTGTTTGCCAAAAATTTTGCGTTACCTGTTCCTTATTATTGCTAAAAGCCGGCATAACAGTATTATCCTGTGGCCATAGTATTTTAATTTTCGTTTTATTAAAATTAATCACCGCTTTTTTTAAGGCTATATTTATAGGCTGTGTACTTTGTCTCTTATACACGGTAGTAATCCCAAAATAAATTTAGTAAATATTTTTCATATTGTTGATTTAAAATATTCGCTGTCCTGATTTTATTGCCTATTATTCTAAACCTTCTTAAAAATTGCCTACATGTTTCTCCGAATTTTTGCCTACATTCTAGAAAATATTTCGACTGTTGCCCTGGTAGCGTTTTTAATTTAAATTTAGTTCTTAAAATTTTGCCAATATTTTGTAATTTAAGCCTAGTTATTACCATTTTTCTTCGTCTGTCCATTTCTCTAATAATGCGATTGCTTCTATATGTTTTAAAAAATCTGAGATGCCCGTTGTTCCATGGTAATTTGGGACTGCGTCCATTACTATCATTATATTTCCTTGATGATTTGCTCCTGCGGCAGTGTTTTTCGTTCATCTTCAATTCCCATTTTAGTTTATATAAATTTGAAATATTTTTTATTTGTTAAATTCTAATTCGTAGTTACGATTTTTGGCGTTAATTACTTACTTTCTTTCTTTAGACCAGCAGATTTCTTCCACTCCTTTTCTTTGGACTATAAAGGTAGTGAAGACAACTTTTCTCGTGGTAAATTGATCAAAACTGACAAAAATTTACCAAAATAAAATTAGCTCCACACCTGACACCATTTGTAGTGACCTACCTTTGAGTTTGGTTGAGATGGTATCTATGTTTGCGAGCGGTTACAAAAATTACTTATAGGGAACTTTTGAAGCAGGTGACACGTTATATTAATTTAGTGAGTTCGCCTTCACGTTTGTATTTAGAAAATATATATCTGCGGAGGAAAGATAAGTAATTAGCATCAATGAGATTTATTACACCAAGTAATATGAATGAAACATGTTTAAAAATCCTAATAAATGTTACGAGTTCAGTAAAATAAACTGTCTACTTACAGTTACCTTAGTAAAGTCGGCATTAATTATAATTAACCCTTAATCCTCCAGCAAATCACTGACAAAACATGGAAGTTGGTAATTTTTATCTTCGGGATCATTTTCATCTTCTTGGGATTGAATTTCATCATGTACTGAATCGATTTCTGTAAAAATAGAACTCATATTTCTAAGTTGAGCCAAGCATATTTAAAGTGGAATTTATGTAATAAATTACCTGAACGATCCTCAAGCAAATCGCTGACAAACATGAAAGTTGATCTTCTTCGAACCATTTAAAAACAAATAAGCTTTCTTGCTCTATGCAACCATCGTAGTGGCAATTTTCTGAAAAGCATTTTTCCAAGTGCTGGAAATGTAATGTGCCCTTAAAAATTGCTGGTACAGTTCACTCTTACACGGTGGTACAGAACTTGCGTCGAAATTGCGTACTTTTTTTATGAAAGTTTTAATTTACATCTATAGCGTTGTAGCTAGTAGCTACAACAAAAAGCTGGAACCTGCCATCATCCACTTCCTTACATTTTTTTGCATTGTACATTTGGCAGGTAAACTTTTGAATAATGTTGAACAGTTCGTGTAACAAACCGTCTCTTAAATTAACGTCACCTAGAGCTGCAAAAGCTTGTTGAAATTCAATTCAATTTGAAATTCAATTCAATTTGAAATTCAATTAAGGAATTACTATCCAAAAGCTTGATTGGTTTTCATGCTTTCAACGGGTGTGATTTCAATCATGTTTTTTTTAACAAGGGAAAAGACCTCAATTTATCAACAAAAAAATGAATTTCAACAAGTGTTTGCAGCTCTAGATGACGTTAATTTAACAGACGATCTGTTACACGAACTGTTCAACATTATTCAAAAGTTTACTTGCCAAATGTTTGGATGATGGCAAGTTCCAGCTTTTTGCCTGTAGCTACAAAGGTACAGTTCTAAATGAAAACTTTCATTAAAAAGTACGCAATTTTTATGCAAGCTCTGTATCACCGTGTAAGAGTGAACTGTGCCAGCAATTTTTTAAGGTACATTACATTTCCAATATTTGGAAAAATGCTTTACAGAAAATTCCCACTACGTTGAACCTGCTGGAACTTGATTGGATAGAGCAAGAAAGCTTATTTGTTTTTAAATGGTTCGAAGGAGATCTACTTCCATGTTTTGTCAGCGATTTGCTCGAGGATCGTTTAGGTAATTTATTACATAAATTCCACTTTAAATATATTTGGCTCGATTTAGAAATTTGAATTCTATTTCTACAGAAACCGATTCAGTATATGATGAAATTCAATCCCAAGAAGATGAAAATGATGGCGAAGATGCTATTGAAGGATAAAACAAAAACGATATAAATATGAAAATTTATTACTTTTAAATTGCGTCAACAATAATTATTATTATTTTGATTTATCAAATTTATATTTTGCCTTAAACCAATGGAGAACAAATTAAAATTTCAATTATTATCTTTATACTTTGCTATTTATTTTTCATAAATGTGCCCATTCTTCCCATTATCCAATTTACGTCAATAAATATGTTTGTTCCTATAATCAGCTTCTTCTATATGCATAATGTAATTCAATTGTAGTATACAGATTAATAAAGGTAAGTGTGAGTACTATGCATACGTATGCTCGAGCTGTAGGTAAGGTTTCGCTGTCTGCCGCGATGTTATTAACCGGAGAAATCATTTGCAATAATTATAGGCTTATAATTATAATTCTATCATAAATAACATATTAAAATTTCAGGTTTGTTAAAAAAACTTTTAAAATTTAATTTTTTTTTCATTTTCAGAAGTGTCTGCCATGACCTCACAACCGGCATAATCGTCTGCCATTGTTTTTTTTTTATTAATAATAATAGTAAATATTAAAATATCTAAATGAGAGCTTTGCAGATATACTTTTTCGAAGTTAGTCTGATTTTTACCCCTGTCACACCTTAATGACTCCATACCTACCGCCGCCGTTGAGCTAAGTTAGTCCCGATTTCATGTATAGTAGGTAAGAGAGAGTGACTGAACCAAATTATTATGACTTTGGTATAATACTTAGTCTGCCGGCCACTGGCTCTTAAACTATAAGGGAAACTAACAGAAAGTTGATTGGACGACTAACCAAATTTATTAAAATTGATTATAAGGTAAAGGAACTGGCTCAAATAAGTAAAAAAAGTTGAGATAAGTGAAACTAACCGAAAATTGATTAGACGACTAACCAAACTAAATAAATAAATCTATTTAAATTGACTATAACATATTGCAAATGACTAAAATAAGTTGATACTAAGTGAAACTAACCGCGTTAGATCGAGGATTAAGAGACGAATCAAATGCAGTTTTACAACCACCGCTAATATTAGAAATTGGAAAAACGAATGAAACTTGATGTGGTATACTTTGGTAAACTAAACTTACGTAATCTGCTAAAAGTCATTTTTTACATTTGATTGTATGTATTAAGGGTGAGGGTGACTTTTAGTTTCTGACGAGAGACTAGTCGTGTTTCATATCGTTAGATCAAGGAATGTGAGACGAATCGAATGCAAATGGTATTTTGCTTTTTAAACCATACTTATAACATTATAAATCGTAAAAAAGAATGAAACTTGAAATAATATGCATTTATTTGGTATATTTTGGTAAACTAAACTTACATAATCTAATCTGATCTCACCCAAACTTCTATATAATTTCACACAATTATGAGTTTTCTCAGATCTCCAATTTAATAAGCGCTGCATTCTACTTCGGCATTTTCAATGTCACCCCCGGTTGCATCTTTGTGAAGTACTGTGAATTTTTCCTAATAAGTATACTCTAAAATATCTTAAAGCAAAAACAACTGACGTGGTTTCCGACTCATATGCATGATATTGTCTTTGGTAGTGTGTTGTTTGCTTACCAAAATATGATACTACGTGCTGTTTTCCTTCCGAGTCAAATTGAAGTAAAATTGCACCTACGCCTATGGCAGATGCGTCCGTATGTAGTTCCGTACGTAAATTAGGGTTAAAAACAATAACAATTGGTTCATTCGTCAATATATTTTTGATTTGCTGAAATGCTTTATCTTGAATAGTTCCCCATACCCACTTAACGTTTTTTCTAGTAAGACGCGCAAGTGGCTCAATAATAACAGCATAACTTCCAATAAATCGTCTAAAGTAACCCGATAGTCCAAAAAATTGCCTTACTTGTTTTATATTTGTGGGAGGCGGCATTTTTAAAACTGCTTTTAATTTTTCTTTTCCAGGTTTAACTCCTTCAGAACTAATTTCTCGTCCTAGATAAATTATTTCATTTTTAAAAAATTAATATTTACTTAATTTTAATGTCAGATTTAATTAAAACTTGTTCTAGTATTTCTAGATCTTCGTTAATGGTAACTGAGGGGATATGGGAAAGCTTATAGCTTTCCCATATACGTACGTAAATACCATACTATAGTATCTTTTAGATTTCCTAATAATGTGTTGATTAGGTGTTGGAACCCAGCTGGTCCATTTGTTAGCCGAAACGGCATCCTTAAGAACTCGTAATGACCATCTGGTGTTACGAACGCCGTTTTCTCAATAGAGTTTTCAGCCATAGGTAACTGATGTCCATTAGCCAGGTCTAAAGTTGTAAAAAATATATTACCCCGTCCAAGCCGGTCTATTTGTTCCTCAATTAATGGTAAAACTCTTCTTTTTTAATAGTAACAGCATTCAAACGCCTATAATCCACACATGCGCGGTAATCTCCTGTCTTTTTTAAATTATAATTATCGGGCGAATTAATTCTCTAATGATCTTATTTTCCAATAATGCATTCATTATTTCACGTAAAATACGCTTTTCTGTTTCTGGCAAACGGTAAGGATGGTAAACTACTGGTGTGTCGGACGGTATTTTTATTTCTATTGACATTAAAATTTTTTTCAATCAGCCCGAAAGAAAAGTCATTTATAGTAAGTACATTATTGGCGAAATTGTCAATCATATTTTTCGATGTATCGGTTAAAGCTGGTAGGTTTCTAAGAGTCATAATATTATGCTGCTTAGTCATTAAAATGTGAAACTGTAATAAAATCTCGCCCGACTAATAATTCTTGAGATAAATATTTATCACCAACGATTATTGCGTCGATAACACCTGATACTTATGTTATTCTTAGAGTTATTCGTGTGTTTTGGTTTGATAAAATGGTACTGCCTGTAAAGCCAAGAAGAGTATTTTCTTGTACAGACCTAGCCCTCAAACTATATTTATAAACAGCTAATGTTTTTATGAGGGTTTTAGCACTACCAGTATCAATAAGGCAACTCGATTTATGACCATTTATAAAAGCTGTTTTTATGAACATGTGGACTGGCATTTGACCCAATAATTCTTACGGTTCATTTCGTACTAAATTAATATTGGTAGAACATTTATCATGTAGGTGCCCTAATTTTTTACAAAGAGAACATTCTAAGCGAGGCTTTCGGCATTCCCTTGCAATATGCACACTTATGCCACAATTATAACAAGAATTTCTGAGCTTTGCGTTTCAATAAACTTGCCGAATTAGTTGGTGTAGGACGATTTGAAGAAACGCCAAACCATAGATAATTTTTTTCGTCTTTGTGGGTTACCAAGCGTATTTAAATGTGCAAAAAAGCATTCTGCAGTTGCGCTGATCGTACAGTTCTTACAATATTTTCGTCATTGATGCCTCCATTCATTATTTCACGTAAATGCCGGCAATGACAGGGTCAATTAAAAATTCATCGGGAATTGATATTTCTAAAGCGCGTAGCTTGGTTAGTTTCTTGAAGCAATATTCGCCCAAATTTTGACCGGGCTTTGCTTCGTAATTTCAGGCATCTTTCAATAAATTAGCAAAAGGAACGGACCTACGGAAAAGATCCAATATTCCTCGTTTCATTTCATCCCAGGTAACATCATTTTTGGTTTATTCGTAGTACCACTATCGTGCATGTCCTCTCAATCTACTGGCTATAATCCTTATAACATATTCGTTGCTCAATAATTTATACCTTTCCATTAAACTGTCCACTTTTGTCACCCACTTATCGACCGTAATATCGTCTTTCGTAGAATCGAACACCGGGATGGCTTGTTCATCACTCAAACACATCGCGGCAGACGTAGACGGCTTATTCCGAAGTTCGTCGACTTCTTTTTTTAGTAGTTTTAATTATTTTTTTTAAGTTAAACTTTCACTGTCCGTACGCGAATAACTGCTCGTACTCGACCTTTTGTCCTTTTTTCCGATTTTGTTTTTCCCATTTTGTCGGAGTAGAGAAAAGAAATCGACCGGGGCCTTAAGGCTGTAAATCTCACTTCTGATATGTAAGAATATAGAGAAATTAGACGACTTATTAAACGAAACTTTACTTTAATATATTTAAAATTATCGTGACAAAATAGAAAATAATACGTAACGTTCCATTCGACCGTTCTTCATTCTCTACCGTATCCCCTTTTCATTTCCAAGCATATCGTCTAACATAAACAAAACTAATCTTAATGGTGGCTCGAGGAACCCTCGGAACCCATAAATAATACACATGGTCGACATCGCTGATGGCGCGTTATTTCTTACACAATATGCATGGCGATATTCTCTACAGGATTGAACTTATTCAATTACCTATGTTGGAGTGGGTATCATTAGGGAAACAGTATATTCAAATCATGTGCTTTGACAGATAAAAAAATTTTCTGCAGAAATCTAAACGCCCAGGAAAAATGCTATAGGCTACTTTTGAAAGGCAAATGGCTTGATAATTATATATTCACTATGGCTTCTATAAGTGCAGGCAGTAAGAAAAGTGAAAATGTTTTCACAATAGAAAAAATCTGTAATTTTAACAATTCCGTAACATCAGATTGTTTCGAGTTCGCTTGTATTTATTTTTAGTTTGAAATAATAACTTTTCATCTTCAGCCTATTTTGAATTACTGTCTGAACCGACCTGGTAGCAACAGAGTGGAAAATTCCGCATTAAATAGTACGAAAATATTAATAAATACTGAATTCTTATGTCGCCCATCAAGTTCATTTAAAACTAATTTTTGTCTTTTAAATATACCAGTCGATAATTATCTAGTTAATACAAAATAAAAATTAATATTATGGGTTGAATCTACATAAATACAGCAATAGAATATATTATTTAAAATTGTTAAATAATTTCAAATATGCAGATCATATTTTATGCTTAAATCGGTCGCTTCGTACGGTGGAAGAAAAGTGAAATATTTGCAACTGCGCGCGGTGCAATTTTTTTTTTAAATGTGATTCTGGTGGAATGTAGGACAGGATTTTTAAAACCTATCTTGTACCGACGACCAGTGTGAGAGGTTTGAGAGAAGGTAGGGCTTGACATTTTCTTATTTTTTTGCGTTATTTGATTTTTATTTCAAGTTTTCTATATCGGAAAGTCTGTAGGCAGAATAAAGCTGCTAAGCTTGCGAATCTCTGATATCTGTCTACTATCGTTTCACACATACCATGTTGTCTTTTGCCGTGGATATGTTTTTGTCTGTAGGGCATATGTGGGATAGTGGGTTTTTTGGAGCTTAAGGCTCTTAGTGAAAAAAGGACTTGATCCTACAAGAGCAGGGTTATTGAATTTCGGTTTTAGTTTAGCAACCCGACTAAAGAATTGATCAAAGTGGCCTGTAGGGTCCACATTATTTAGGTTCTAGTTAAGAGTCCGTTCACTGTAGACTGCTCGGGTAGCGCTACGGGGTCGGGTACACGGGCGTTACGGCGTGGGGTGGAGACTAACGCGCTCCCACTACTCCGATTTCACGGTGGACGTATTTAGGTACTAATTTATCGATTTACCGTTATTATTATGATATTTTGAATATTGAATGCTGTTCGGCCGCGCGTGTTGGAATTGATGAGATGAGCGTTAACAACAATTATAAACCGAGTGGGCTGCCGGTTATAAAGTATAGAAATCTTGTTGGAATGGGCAGAATGTATGATTGAAAATATATAAGAGCTGATAATTGTTTTAAATATTCCCTTTGTTTATCGTTATAAATTTGGGTAAATCATCAACAGAGAACGTGAGCTGGGCAAAATTGGAGAATTTTTTTTTTAAAACTTGCTATATATGGGGGTTTTGATTTCAAAAGTGACATTAATTTTTGAAGAACATTTTGACCCTGTATAGCTCTGTGGCCCTAAATTGAGGAAGCCTGCTGCGATTTGATTCCATAAAATCAGTAATAATTCGTTTTCTATAATTTGAAAAAATTTGCTTCGGTATTTTTTTTAAACGGAGACGCCTATTTTTCCTCTTGGGGAAAAAATATACTTTTTTTTCGATCGTGTTCATATTCGATAGGTGGATGGTAGGGGTCGCCATGATCCCAAAAAGCAAATTTATAATTTCGATCCCCCCACTCCTCCCTTAAAAATTGTAAGTTTTAAATGATATGCCGTGGAGAGTTCAAATTCGGTATAAGGGGGTTTTCGGGAACGGGGACTTCATATACGACCTAAAATTTTTCCTGGGTAAGAAAAAAAAACGAAAAAAAGGGGAATATCTTCATTTATGATATAGGCGTTTTCGCGGTTGGGGATTTCCGAAGTGACGTCAGATTTTTCCTGGAGCGTACCAGGAAAACTGGATAAGAAAATAAAATAAAAAAAATAAAAACATATTTATTTTTGACATTTTTTTCAATGGAAACTAAACTTCCTCTCGAAAAACCCAAAAACACGTGTTTTTGAAGGTTATGTTTGAAACTTTTTAAAAGTAAGGTTTCTATGAGAAAGAGCAAATTAAACTCTTTTTGTATAGCAGTAGCTTTTTCTGGAAAATATAATTCCAAATTTATGGGAAGAATACACCTATTCTGGGTTAATGACCAGCCAAAGTAAGAAAAAAACTTCGTATTAGAAAACGCGAAAACGGGTGTTTTAGTATTCCTTCTTTTTAATCTTGGGAAATACTTCCGGGCCTGTACGTTTCTTCAAGTCCATATTTTCTTATGTCAATACCTTGGGGAAAAAAATTAAATGCTTACCAAGAGTAAAAATAGTATATTGTGTAACTAGGAGGAAAAGCAAAACATTCCTGGACGACTGTGGTAATTGCTGAGGCCAGCAACACAGGAGTCCAGGAATGTGCTTTTTCTACGAGTTGCACATACTATTTTTTATCCGAAATAGAGCCAAATCTTACTCTAAATAAAAACGGTGTTTTAAATTTAAACTCAACATAATATCAAGTTTTGAATCGAGCGGGCTTGAAGTTTATTACGTAACTACGGAAATAACATCTAAATGTTGCTTTTGATAGACGTCGATTTGACAAACAAGGCGTTTGAATAGAACAGAAATGTTACATTCCCGGCCTAGGACGGGAATGTTATATTCACGGACAGTTATTTTCTATTCTTGTACAGTTATTGCAAGTTGCCAAGCAACGAATACAATATACTGGAATCATGACTTTTGCGGTGAGAAAACACATCGGAAAGGTGTCGTTTTTCGTCCGATCGGATAAAAAATATTTTCTCATTTCATAAAGATGAGGCTTAAATAAAATCAATAATAATTTAATTTTCTCGATATTTTTAGGTGATAAGCCAAACCTATTAATTAATTGCAAAAAATAGTATTTTCACTAGAAAATGCAGGTGGTAATATTTAATTTCAGTCTATAATATCAATAAAACACAAATACAATTAAAAAAAATCCTTATATTTTGAAAAAAATTTACTGGAAATTTGTGTTTCCCTTTGTTATTTAGTGAGCTTATACAGTGCCCTCCAAAAAGTTTTGCATACTTCGGTAATGTATCATTCTGAACAACTTTTTTTAACGAAAATTTTCAATATGTTTAACGTGGAAGTTACCTGTACTTTATTAAAAAAGAAAGAAGAAATAAGGCAAAATATCAAAGTTTGAAATTTTGTATTCTTACTCAATTTTCCTTTCTGAACAACTTTTCTTAATAACATGTTGTCGTATCTCCTACAGAAAAAGCAGTTTACTAGTGGGAAAAAATAACCATTTTGTAAATTTCCAAGGCATACTCGATTTTTGAAACTAAAATCATAGCAAAAATTAGATTCTCTACAAGCAGGGCTGAACCCCAGAAGGCGAAATTTTAACTGAACATTTTCAGTCTTTTTCACTTATTCATGCGTCGATCCGGGGACACACTGTACTACTAAGTAGTGTTTTTATGCAGAGACTTTTATCACGAATACATTTGTCTGAGAAGCCAATAATAAAGTGTGTCATATGATATGAACTACAAAAATTTCAATTTGGACCTTCCAACTAAGAATAGAAGAACTTTACTTTATATAATTAGCTTACATTATAATTGAAACGTATAGTTACTTTTTAAAACAACATAGTTTTCATTCAGGGGCTCGTTCAGGGGTGTAGGATTTTTTATCTTTAATTTTTTGAGCCTCAATAATATAAGTCTTGGATCAATTATTTCAGGCAAGAGACAATTGAAATAAAACTTTTCAAGCTTTGGTAACATTGATTTTTCGAAAAACTCTTTGTCGATTGAAACTTCTAAATAAATAATTTCTCTAAGAGTCCATACCGAAAAATAACATTTTTCGTTGAGGGCTATATTTAATTGGCCCTGAACCTGATAATAATAATTGTGATTTTTTTTCAATTTGTAATTTTCACCGTCTACTTCCAAATATTGTATTAATTTTTTTGAAATAGCATCTTTAATGGTCAGGTTTCTTGCTGAAAAGGGACATTTGATTTCAACTAGGAATCCCGAATTTTCCTCGATACCATCCGGAGAAGCACCAAGAAATGGCCAATTTTGGTTTATCACAAGACCGGAATCAGAAATATTGAAACCAAATCTTGATTCCAACGATCTTTTTGCCCTGTCTTCATTATTTTTTCCCCAGGCAGTAGCTTTAGAAAAAAATTCTTTATACAAGATATCTGTAATGGTAGATGCGCAACTTGTTGTTGGATGCATTTTACAAATTTTCCAAAATAAGGAAGATGTTAACATTGTTTTTCTATACTGCCTCCATTCAGCAGAATCCGCTTGAAGACGAGTATTAATTCCTATTTGTCTATACTCAGCTTCGGATTTATTCAACTTTTTTAATAATTCCGTTTTTAAATCTTCAAACGCTTGTTGATCCAGATCTGGCTTTTGACAATTTTCTCCATAATTAGCATCTGGTTCACTTGACTTGCTAGCAGAGAATACTAGTTTCCTCCTGGACTGAGAATGTTTCTTTTGCCTATTTAATTTTAACTGCTCAATTCTCTTCACATTTTTTCCAGGACTGTGTCCCCCACTCAAGTGCTTGAATATATTATACAGCGGTCTTTTCGTATTTTTTGAAACCACCGCAGAAAAACAGCGTCCTTGATAACATCTTCTAAGAGTATAATTTACTCGTTTACCTCCAACTTTTTGTGCAATGTTAGCATTGAATTGTTCCACAATGTTAGTGTTAACGTTTTCCAGCAAGCTTCTGGAATGTCCTGCTAAATAGCGCACGGCTTCCATTAGTTTTTCCTCAATGGCAAATGTTCGAAAATCCGACATATAATTGTTTTTATCAGCTTCTATCTTTTGACAAAAATATTTCAATTCGGAGCAGCCTTTATGCTCCCCAAATATGTGGCTTATACTGTTAATTATATCTTTCCTTAGGTTTCTAATTTTTTCCTCCTCACTGAGGCCTTCTTCTTTTTTCCGGTATTGAACTGCTTTTGCCACAGCTGTTCTGCATCGCAAAATGTTATTTGAAATAATATTTCTCAAAGCCCCAGGAACGCCTTTTACTTTAGAAAGCTCCCGTAATTCGCTGCTATAATTCCTCAGCAAATGATTAGTACATTCTATTTTTTGAACCACACAGGTTTCATAAGGCCTACTATCTAGAATTTTCTTGTAGCAGCTACTATCTCCATCTGCTATCATTTTATTGTAAATAAGGTTATACATTTCCAAACTTGAGCAAAATCCTTCTGCAATTATGCTCGCTTCCATAGCCGTGGAAGATGAGTTCCAGTTTTTGTAGCAGGTATGTTTAGCAGCTTGTCCACCTTTGTTTTCAGCTCTTTGGCAAACACAACAATATTTATTTTTTACTCCCAAATATAAAATTTTACCAGATTTTACCCCAACAATTGCAGCAACTCCAGAGAGAGAATTATAATTTCCACCACCTCTGTAGGATCGTTTTGCCCAGCTTCCATCACAGACTACTGTAATCATCGGTGTTCCATTGATGTCAACACTGTTATATTCTAAAGCCATCCTTGCCTCTTCTTCAGCGGCCTCTTTCATAGACCTCCAAGCGATTTCTTCCCAAGCATTACATATTTGTGTATGCACTTTCTTGTACAACGTAAAACTTAAAGATGGAATGTCCATTGCTCCGGTAATGTTTCTCAATTGTGTATAGCCCCCACCTGTATTCATTACAGGTGTAACGGTAGAAGTGTTTATGTCAACTTTTTCAGGTTGTTCTGGACAAGTAGAAATTGTTTTTGTAAAGTTGCACATATCACACTCAAATGTGAGTTTCGACTCAAAACCTTTTTTCAATTCATTCACAATACGCATGTTTGCAAGGCTGCATCCAAATAAAGGCGAATGATTCGAAAGGTTTTTCATGGAATCAATAAACTGCTGCAGATATACTATTCGACGTCCGTCGATAGTCACCTCTCTGCAAAAAAAAATCAGTGATAATAATTCCATGTAAAATATGTAATTTTCCAGATATATTTCATAGAAAAAATAGGTCTGTTTGGTATTGAAAACTTTTGTATTCAAGAGTTTTTTTCGTATCTCTAAAAATAACAGAGATATCAACGATTTTAAATCGATAATTTTATTGTCAGAGTTTCAGACTTATATTTTTTTACAAAATCTTAAGAAAACTTACACCTTTCTGTTTTGTGGTAATTTAGGGGATTCCTCAGAGGGTTCATTTCCTACACTAAGCACCTCTATGTTCCTGGAGCTGAAAAAAATATTTGAATATTATTTTTATTGTTATTTTTATTATTATTATTATTATTATTATTATTAATAATATTATTATTATTATTAATATAATAAAAAATAATATTGTATGTCTCATATATTCAAACTAAATCTTGCTATTTTCTAGGACATGTCTAAAATTAGGAGAGCGGAGGGGTGGAGGCTTTTGAGCCATAATGTATAAAGTGATATATGATATAATTTCTATTTTATTCTTACCAGCATGGTTCTTCATCCATACAAACACTTCGATTTTCTTCCGGATCATTTGACTTCACGGAAGTTGTCTCACGTCCATTACCCTTTCTAAAATAAGTAACATTAGTTAATAATTTAAATAAATTATTTTTCACATTTATTTATAATAAATTCCAAAAGTGAAGGATTAATTTGTTTATTAATTGTTTGGACCCTGGATATATTTCCATAGCTAGCTAACGAAACTGAATGCGGTTTTTGTAATGAAGCCTGAATCTTCGTGAACAGATTTTTTGGAATTAAACATTTAGCACGGCTTCTTGCAACTACCTCTATATTTCCGATGGCCAGGCACACAGTCTCAAAAATAGAAATGCACAATTTTCGTGAAAAGAACAAAGGCCCGCCTGAACAAAACAAAATACATCAAATTTTATTTGCAATAGCAGGATTCTGAAAATCTTTGTAAAAACAAAAAACAAGGAATTTGTCAACGACATTTTTAAAAAATTATCTTGCATAAAAATTACCTAAGTATTGGAGGAAAACAAAAGCAGTTTCAAAAGCTTCAAACGAACATACTATCGAGCTGTGAGGCTAAAATTTCCATATGGTTATATGGAACTTTTTACTTTTGAATCTTGAAATTAAAAAAATGTCTGCCAATTTGGGAGAACATTCAAGTTTTTGAATTTTGCAAGTTAGTTGTGAAATGCTCTATTTAATCGATGCAAGATCTTTTTTGAATATTTCATACCAAAAAATCTGGTCGCAAAGATCGAAGCTCCAATGAGAAAAACTCCATTCAACTCCATTGGCTCATGCTGGACATATAAAATGTTAAAATTGGACTACAAATTTTAATTTAGATGTATTGGTGATTGTAATTATCTTGAACTTGGGTGAACCTGCTAAAAATGCAATGTTTATGCCTGTTATCACGTCATCGAATATGACGGTTTCCCATAAAAATTTTTTGTTTGGGTTAGTAGTGATTGTTATAAAATCTCGAAAATTTTACCGAATTCGACTGATTTTGTATTCTTGATCTTTTGTAGATATATAATAAAAATATTCATGTATTGTTTTGATAAACATACGGGTATTCAAAAACCTAGGAGTTTTTTTTTACTCAATATGCCTAAATTGGTTATTACTATTTTGACTTATATTGTAAAACAACTGGTTGTCAAGATTAAATAAAAAAGTAAATAAAATAAAAAGATTAAGAGCAATATCCCCTCGATAAAAATTACGAAAACTGCTCTTCCACTTTTGAAAAGATATCAATAATGAAATGGTTTCTTATATTCCGGTTTTAAAATTAATTTAAAATAGTATATTGTGTAACTAGGAGAAAAAGCAAAACATTCCTGGACGATTGTGGTAATTGCTGGACGAGGCGCAGCCGAGGCCAGCAACACAGGAGTCCAGGAATGTGCTTTTCCTACGAGTTGCACATACTCTTTTTTATCCGATCGGAATGAATTAAAATACGTATTTATAAAAATAGAGCCAAATATTACTCTAAATAAAAACAGTGTTTTAAATTTAAACTCAACATAATATCAAGTTATGAATCGAGCGAGCTCGGAGTTTATTACGTAACTAGGGAAACCACAAACAAGGTGTTTAAATATGACAGAAATGTTATATTCCCGGCCTAGGACGGTAGGACGGAAATGTTGTACATACAGTTATTGCATGTTGCCAAGCAACGAAAACAATATACTGGAATCATGACTTTTGTGGTGAGAAAACACATCGGAAAGGTATAGTTTTTCGTCCGATCGGATAAAAAATATTTTTCTATGGTTCTCTTTTTTTTGGTTTTGGTTTATAATGGCCTATAACCCCAGTGCATGAAGTTAAAAAGTAGAAAAATGACGAATTTCAACTAAGTTCAAAGTGTTATAACTACTTTAATATTTCAAATTTTCAAGAAATAAAAAAAACCTGAGAAATTTGTTTATCTATCCAGAGAACTTAAAAAATTATCCGAAAAACAAACCATTTTTCCCATCTTTTCAAAAAGCTGAACGCTTGTAACCACATCATTCTAAATATTTTACATTTAGTTATATGCAGTAACTTCTCCCGCTCTTCAAAAGGAATGAGCGCTCTTAAAAAATATGGTGCTTCCTGAGGTTGTCAATAAAAAAACTTACGCATTATATTTAGCGATGTTATTCCCTTTTTTTCGACGTGCACACAAACGCAACTTTGATTTTGCTCCTTTTCGATAATCAGGTTCCATGATAAAGCAGTTTATATCGCTACACTAAACTAGGCACTAAGGTAGAAACAGAAAGTCCAGAATGTCTGGCCGGCGCGGCACAAGAGTTGATCTTGATCACTAAACTAAGCACTAAGTTCAATGTAGTCAAAATTGTTACGTAAAAGTAAATAACAACACACAATGGGAAACAGAAAAAAGTTTGTAAGAACTTGACAAGACTACTACAAGACGAACAATCGACAACAAATGACAATAAGGGCGGTATTCAAATTTAGACCGTTTTATTGTATGCAGGTGGATGGCGTGGCGCCGAGTACCTATAATGAATAAGTAAGTTGACCGACCCTTTTGATCTCGCCCCCGCCGTTTTTTTTGTCCGTGCTCGTAAATCACAGACCGATGATGCATTATTTTAGGGAATTAATAACTGGTTGGAGCCTACCAGAACTGATACGAAATATTTATTTGAAGCATGACAAACGGAAAACATTTTAGTTCCGGTTAAGCTTCGCATTCTTAGAATCCGTTTATAAATTGGATTCTTTCAGCTAATTAATGAAAACATATTTTTAAATAATATTGTTTGAATATATGTTTTCATTAATTAGCCGAACGGATCCGATTTATAAACGAATACAAACGGATTCTAAGAATGAACGGAAAAAGAGAAAAACTATTGCTTGAATCCTACAGATTATAGAATCATGAATAGTGAAAGTGATTTGCACCCAATATATTATTTGACACAAAAATATATATATAATCCGCTACGTTTAAGTCCAGTCCTGACCGCAGTAAACGGCCACATGCTCCTCCCCTTGAATAAAACGCACGTGACTGATGCATTTTAATATTTGGTTTGTGAAGCGCTGCAGACGTTCGGGACTTAGCATAGAATTTTGAGTAATTTTTGTCAAATCGATATTATTTTGGGATCATTGCAAAGCTAAAAGATCGGCCCACTTCCCTCGTGTAAGCGATTTTTGATTTAGGTCCCTATTTTTAAGGAAAAAAATTGTAAACATATCGATTTATTGCATAGATTACTATCTAAATTTCAAAAATTAAAAAAACAATTTGGAAAAACTATTACACGGCAACCCTAGGAAACAGGGCTATCTTTCCAGTGTTTTTTAATTTAGGTCGCTAAGTTTATTCGTTTTCGAAATATGTGTTAAGAGCCGAGCACGTAAAATGGGTCTATTTTAGGCGCGCCATGGACTCTTAAAAGAAGCATTTTTAGAAATTAGTAACCAAAACTGTCTATAGTGTGGGAAACAGTCTAATTTTCTCCGGTATCGTTATCGGATGTTATGAGTTATATGAGGAATCGGAGTTAAACTTAGTTAGTTATTGTTCGGCCTATAAATAAGCATTTTATCGTCAGTCGTTATTTAAAGGGCACCTTCTCAAGCCCTTTTCAACCGTGGTCGGTTCAAGATCATAATTATTTGTTGTTTTATTTCGCTATTTCTGTTTAAATTTGTCATTACCTTTATTTTTGAATTAAACGGATTTTTGAGTTGAAAAGTATCTTTCAGGCGAAAATTAAATTCTGATTACCTGTTTAAATTCATTGATTTCATTTTTGTTCTTACCTGATTACTGTAATTATTTTTTTATTGAAATATTGTTCATTACAATATTTCTCAGCTTAAATAGCTACTCATTTTATTTATTATCTGTAATCTGTTAACTGTTTAATTGAAGACATAATTATTGTCTACAATCTAAACAATTCTGTGCAAATTGGCGGAGGCATATTTAATTAAATTAAGTTAAATTTTTCCTTCATCGTGTTTTGTCATTCTTCAGCAGTGTTAATTGATAGGAATTATTTCTAGTTATCTCCTGTCAACTTCTGTATTAAAAACCTAAGCTAAGACAAGCGACGCTTTCCGCCATATTGAAACAGGGTTGTAACAACATTCTTGGTGAACTCTTTAACTGCCTTGTACTGGTTTTTTTTTTCATGTTACTGAGTCCACAGGCACTCGGCCTACCAGGACAGCTTCCAGTGACATCACAGGACATATCCTAGGCACTACAGCAATATTCAATAACCCTCTCCAGGAAGCTCGGAGGAAGCATAAGGTGATTAAAGGGCAGTTATGACCAGGAAGGTTCAACAGAATTAACCCTTATTTTTGTTGGAAGGAAATAGAATAAAAATTATTTTTTTTGAAATTGCTAATCTTTTATTTTGTACCTTTTCTCAACAACTGCATTCGGAAATAAACTTTAATTATCATGCTTCGAATCTATACACCCTGAGTATCTTTCAGTTTATCTTTTTAGTAAATTAAAGCAATACTCAAAATGAAAGTGCCTTTATAGTTTATAGTAACAAATTGGCTTTAATTTGAATTATAGTAATCAAGTTTATCTTAACAAATTGGATTTTCTTGTAACAAATTGGCTTTTATTGTGACAAATTAACTAATACGCATTTTATTGTAACATATTTCTCAACACAGTCGTAACATGGGTAGCTGAATGATAGTGGTCTATTTTCACGTGGATCAGCGTGAACAAAGCTTCGTTATTGTGCAGAAAGAACCATTACAAAACCTCATGTTCAATGTTTAGAAAGAAAGTAGTGCGCGTTAACATGTCATGATACGATGTAGCTTCAAAATCACCAGGGCCCTCCTCTCAAGACCATCAATTCTTAACACACTTTCGCCAGGGGTAGGTTCTGACGAAATACATCATTACGTTGCTCCATGCGATTAATATGTTTTGTTATAATGGAATTTGAAGAAGAGTATCCCCTTATGTGTTTCTTGCTTTGCAAATTATCACACAATATTACAATGAATAGTTTCGGTGGTAGGATCCTTGTGAAACATCGTTGAATAATAATACTAGGGATAATCAGTACACTGTATTTAGATGTTTCAAAATAATTTAATGAGATATTTTTCTCTACATATGTTTCGGCTTGATGAGGCCTTTGTCAAGAGTATTTGTATACTAAAATCTAAAATTGTTATACCCTATTAAACTGCCTGTCGGTAATTTGTTTTTATTGCACTGTCATTTATGCAGGGGTTTAAAGAGCATTTCAGTTGATCGTTCGTATTTAAAACGTCTGTTTTTTGAGACATTTAAATTTCTAGGTACTCCAAAAGGTTCAGATTTTTACTTTTTGTTTCCGTGTGTAAAAGTTTGACATTATTCGTATCTATAAAATGGTTATTTTCTATACAATGTTTTGCTATGCCAGTTTTTAATATTATGTAAAATCGATTTTTTGTGATCTTTAATCCTAATATTTCAGTTTCGACCAGTTTGTCCTACGTGTACAGCTTCACAGTTCACACAATTTATTTTGAAAACACCAGATTTAATTGTTTGTCAATTTTGTCTTTATTGTTTATTAGTCTTCTCCCTAGATTATTCTTATTAACCCAAATTGTTTTACAGCCAAATTTATTTAATTTTTTTGAAACTTTGTGTGTAATTTTCGGAATATAATTTATAAATTTAAACGGCTCCTTTTCTAATTCTAATGTAGGGTTATAAAGTGGTTTAGTGAAAATATGGATAGTTCTTTTTGGAAACTTGCCGAGTCTAGGGGAAAGCTGAAAAGTCTATGGATGAGACTATGAAAAGCGGAAAATTTTAAAAACAAGGATCATTTCTTGTCTTGATCTTGTCTTGAAATCAAGACAAGATCAAGAAGTTTTCAAGAAAATGATGACCCCTAACGTCAAACTTTTACACACGGAAACAAAAAGCAAAGGCTGAACCTTTTGACTCCAAAAGGTACTCACCTAGAAATTGAAGTCACAAAATACAGACGTTTTAAATACGAACGACCTTATCTTTAAACACCTGCATAATAGACAGTGCAATAAAAACAAATTTCCGTCAGGCAGGCGGTTTAGTAGGATATAACAATTTTAGATTTTAGTATACAACTACTCTTGATAAAGGCCTCATTAAGCCGAAACAGATGTAGAGAAAAATATCTCATTAAATTATTTTTAAACATCTAAAAGCAGTGTACTAATTATCCCTAGTATTATTATCACACAATATTATTTTTAGAGGATTCAAATATTATTAAAAATAGTATCCTATGCGTACTTTCTAAATTGTATTAATAAATAATGCCTTTCTCAAAATATAAGACGTTTAAAGAATTTTTGAATTTAAGTACAATACATACCTTAATCGCCTAGTGATAAGAATTCTTATTTTTAGATTTACTAAAATACATTAAGAAATTCTGGGCGTATAAGAAGTTGGAATTTTATGTGCATATTGAAATTTTTCCCTATTTACGTGAACTTTATTTTTCTGCGACCACGTATGAAAATGATAAAAAAGCATAGTTGACTTGGCTAACGGCTCGTGCTAAAAACATCCTCCTTTAAGAACAAGAACTTTCAATACTTGTTATGTAAAATACTATTCAACAATCGTTATAATACCCTGTCTGCCTATGTGAATATTCGTAAATTTTGAATCTAATATATTATTGCCTAATGTACTGTAACTACCGGATAAGATCATGCGACATGTGACAACATTACAGGCAGCGCTACCTGAATCTCTTGATAGATGACACCAAAGCTCTACCTACTTCAGTCTCTTGCATTATAATTGTCTTGCCATTTGTCAGAGATAATGGTCCAGGGATACTCCTTACATAACTGTAACACTTCGGCAATTTCGAGAAATCTGCTAATGTTTTTGTGATGGCAGTCCGTAGGGATTTTGCTTCTTGATTAATGACTTTCCAAAGCTTATTTTTGTCGACGCCTTATCTTACTTTATTGGAGATTTTTCCGGGGTTTGGCTATCCTTATAACTACTTGGGAAAACTTCTTGTTATTAATAGAGTTTAAGGGGATTGTTATCTGAGGTAATATTGAAGGATCCGATAGGTTTGTGTCCGTTGATTTGCTCCCAGATTGTATTACTTTACTTTATGTTTCTCATAGAAAGGTAAGTATTCGTCGAAAAAAAAACTATGCTTTACCAGTTGGATTCAAAAATGTTTAAACTTGTCAAGTCTCATGAAACGGATATTGGCGCAAACAAAATTTGTCTGTCTGTTTGTCCGTATGTTGACGGACTAGCGTAATATTATTTTAAAATAAATGGCTTGAAATATTAACAGTCGTGCCAAGAAAATTCTGAAACAAGCATTATACTAGTTACCAGGCTATTAGAAAAATCCTTTGAAGGGTTATGTCGAAAGTTGACACAGAAGCATCAATTTCATTGAATTCAATGGAACACCCTGTACATTTTTCCATAGATTAATAGATATTTTCGTCTTGATTTCAAAGATATGTAGCTTGCTTATATTTGCTTCAACCGTTTTTAACGCACTTACCATTTATATATTGAAAATATTTGTGCTCAGTGGAAATCAAAAATGTCATTAACCTTCCTACAATCATTTGCTTATTTTATTAAAACAATTATTATATTCATATTTGATTTTTTAAAAACGAAAACACAAACTGAATGCTAATAACACATTTAAAAATCATTAATATTCAAGATAAATTTCTTGATTTACTATGCAATTTTTATATTGTTCAATAAATTTATTGCTAGTAATAGCAACTGGATGATTTCTATTTATTACAAATCTTTCTGGTTTGCTATTAAAATGTCAATATTTTGGACCTGTAATAATACACTTTTATTTGACTATGTTGGGGTTTGGAGCCTTCGGCAAAATGCAATAAAACGGAGTTTTATCCGTTTCGCTAACCATGTTAGCATCAGGCGATGACTAAAACTAAATTTAAAATCTACCCAACTCTTTTATACTAAATGATTGCTTAATCAAGCGAAACCAAAGGAACCAATACTAGAATCCCACTAGTCACGCACGATCCACGAATACAATGGACTGTACGGAATAGTCCCTCTATCTCTATTTAAACTATTCTTACCAAACATATTTTTGGTTACAATCCATGCATCCAATTTAATATATTCCACTTCTTTCTAATATTTCAATTTTGTCCTTTGGACCACCTTACAATTTCTTAATGTTAAACTGAGTTTAGTATACTAATTTTAAACCAACTTCCTTACAGACTTTTTGGAGTCCTCTAGCATATTGAGGATTATATTATATCGAGACATATTTTGTATTTCATCCTGATTGACGAAAGAAGTTGAATCACGAATGGTCTTTCTAAACAAATGCCTATTAATTAGTCTATTTATTAAGTTAGTATTCAAACCATTAACTTTCGCTATATTCTTAATTATCGCGTTTTCATTATTAATTTTTTCTCTGCTAAGAGGAAATGGAAAAGGGCCAGCTTTCATTTTTTAGTACACCGTATGGTTAACTTTCCTCTCAGCAGAGAAAGATTTAATAATGAAAAGGAGACAATTAAGTATAGCGAAAGTTGATGGTTTCAATACTAACTTAATAAATAGACTAATTAATAGGCATTTGTTTAGAAAGAGTTTCAATCAGGATGAAAATACAAAATATGTCTCGGTACCATGTAATCATCAGTATACTAGAGGACTCCCAAAATTCTTTAAGGTAGTTCCTTTAAAATTAGTATACCAAACTCAGTTTAACATTAAGAAACTATTAGGTGATCCAAAGGACAAAATTGAAATATTAGAACGAAGTGGAATATATGCGAAATTGGATGCATGGATTGTAACCAAAAATATGTTGGGCAAACTAGAAGATCTAAATAAACGAGACTCAAGGAACACATACCTCATTTAAAGTATGGTAGAACAGAAAAATTAAGTGTGGCCGAGCGTGATTTTGATAATAATCATAGAATAACAATTAAAAATTTAAAATTAATTCATAATATAACTGATAGGAGATTATTAGACGCATATGAAAGTATGGAAACTATTAAATGTAGGAATAGTTTAAATAGATAGATGACCTATTCCGTATAGTCCATTGCATTGGTTGATCGAGCGTGACTAGTGGTATTACCAGGAATGGTTCCTTTGGTTCCTCTTGATTAAGCAAACATTTAGTATAAAAGAGAGTTAGGTAGATTTTAAATTTAGTTTTAATAATCTCCTGATGATGCTAACATGGTTAGCGAAACGCGCGGCGAGTGCAATAATTCTGTTTCGGTATTGTGGATAAAACTCCGTTTCAGTTTTTTTTTGAATAACCCCATAAAAACATCAAGGGGTGTCAAATCAGAACTATTTGCCGGCCACCTAATACGCCGGCTTGATCCTATTGAAAGGTAGGTCATACCTCTCATTCAGGAATATTGTAACACGCATAGTGCTTTAGGCTGGTGCGCCCTCTACTGCCAAATCAGGGTTGCTTCCCGAACAAGTGAAATTTCATTCAAAAAATTTCTATCAAAATAAAATTTTCTGACAAAACTGTTACTGTCACTGGACTGGTAAAAATTTAATAAAAAAGAATCGTGAATTTAGGCATAATATTTATTATAGCCGATAGTTCCAAGGCAATACCGTGTGTGCGCGGAATTGCCTCATATTATGACTTACGTTAAAAAATAATCTGCATTTTCTTGCACATGACCAGAAAATAAAAACGAGTGTCAAATATGCAATTGGTGATTGACACGGTTCTTGAATAGTTGTAGGTAGGTAATTAGGGGGAAACAGATGTCCTGGGAGTGAGTCCAGACTGATGCAGTGCGCCAGACAAAGGAGGTCTTGTAAAGCGATGTTCTAGGTGTTTCCAGTTGTACAACGAACTGGTGCGCTCTTGCCGTCTGTCGTAACTGTCTGACTGGCGCTACCAGGTGCGGGATGAGGTGGGTCAGATCCTGGGAACGTCTGCCGTGAAAGTATCTGTAAAACAGGGAAATCTCGACCACATGTCTGCGATGTTCCAGACTACCCCGGATCGCCGACAAGTCGAACAGCTCTCTTCTGGATAGAATCCAGCAGCTTTTGGGTGTGCTTTGGTGCGGCACCCCAGATGTGCGAGCAACATTCTAAGAACGGTCTTATTTACGCTTTGGAGAGCAAGAGTAACTGCTGCTGTGTATACAGTCTTTTGTTGCGAAATAGCGCACCAAGCTTCTGGGAGGCTGATTTTGCGATGTTAGCAACGTGGTCATGCCAGGACATATTGCTATTGACCGAGACACCTAGCAGTCCGATTGGCGAGGATGAAGAAATGGTCGATCCTGTCATAATGATGTCAGGGCCCGAAGTATTGGCCTGTGTGGCTGCTTGTGTCTTTGCTGCATTGAACTGGACCAAATTTCTGTCCCCCCAAGTTTGAACTTTCTCCAGGTCTTTATTAATTGCTGTAATCTGCTCCTGTCTGCGGTGATAAGTCTCAGTCGCTCGTAAAGGTTTTTCTGATCTAAATTTTGAGACATGGGTACTGTTATCCTCAAAACTGTAAGCAGGTTATGTGTTTCGGTCAGCAGGTCATTAATATAGATGAGGAACAGAGTTGGTGAAAGTATTGCTCCCTGAGGCACGCCCGCGTTATTGGAAGAAATGAAAAAATTTGTTTTCAGTACTATTTTACTACAAGACTATTGGTCAGAGAGGTATTATGTACGGTATTTTTTGAAAGCTAGAAATATTATGTTTAACATGAAAATAAAATATACAGGGGCCAGCAGGGATCCAACTACCTACCTGGAAAAAACCACCAAAACTAAAATAAAAGCTGCAAACTTAGACCCAGAGACTGAGAAAAATATCATCCCACGTGAAAAATCCAGCAGATGTCCAAAACTTTAACCCAAGATACATAAACCCGGGGTGCCTTTAAGACCCATCGTAAGTGCAATGTATTCTCCTACACAAAAACTAGAGAGATATCTCGCAAGAATAATGCAACCAACAACAGAACATTAGGAAGGCAATTAACCAACAAAAACAAACAAGGAAGAAACCAGAAAGCAACGAAGAACAGAACTTGCCAAAAGCCATACTTCCATATATAAAGGGAGTCACTGACAAAGTCGGCAGGATCCTAAGGAAGCATAAAATTAAGCCAATTTTCAAGCCACAGCAAACCTTAGCACAAGTACTAGGAAATCCAAAGGACAAAGTACAGCTTGAGAACCAATGAGTGTACAGCATACCTTGCGGGGACTGTCAGAAATCGTACATAGGGCAGACAAATAGACGAATTTCAACTAGAATCCAGGCGCATAAGAACAGCATCAGAACGAAGCAGACTACATCAGCGCTCTTCCAACACCACTTAACAACAGGACACTCCATCGACTTCAACAACGCTAGACAAGTAGCCACAGTAGACGAATACAAAACTCGCATAATCAGAGAAGCTATAGAAATCGAAAAGAACGGACACCTCAATAAGCGAGACGACACTCTCAATATCCCAAAAATTTGGAATTTTTTCTCAAGGTTCAAAAAAATCAATCCAGCTCCGCTCAACAAACGAACCAGAACATTGCCGAAGGAAGAAAAAACGAAACCAACAGAGGCGGAGTCTATGCCGCGTTACAATCTGCGCAGACGCCAGCCTATAAAAGCAGACGCAAACGGATCCCTGAATCAGTTCGAGCCCAGAAGCGGAGCGAGCAACACTTGAAAATGCCAGATGCGATTCTGACGAAACGTCGTAAAGATGAAGAGTTTCAAGACGAACGGATTGTGACACCCGGAATACTGTTTATACATTTTCCACCATCCGTGAAAACCTACAAAGTAACATATATATATATATATATATATA